>JAEANM010016746.1:0-13176 GCA_017656035.1 Myanophis thanlyinensis
ATATAATATAATATAATATAATATAATATAATAGTATTCTATAGTTACATATTTAGAAATTATAAATTTACAAAAATAACTTTTAATTTAAAAAAACAAAGAACAATTTTGACCGCATGAACAAATAAATGATCCATATTTGCTTGACCATATAACTTTTTTCTCAGATTGCATGGGTTCCTATAAAACATAATTCTCATAGAAATTTATATTATAACTATGTTTTAAATTGCAGAAAAGAATGGGGACTGGAAACTTTTATTCCATCTGCTGTACTACAGAGTATGAAAGAAAAGAACATAAAGAAAGCCCTTTCACACCTTGTCAAAGCAAATCAAAATCTTGTTCCTCCAGGTAAAAAGGTAATATATTTGCATCTCAATAGAAATACTTTTTCATAATAAAAAGAACAAAATCCAAAGGAGAGAATTTAAAAGAAATCTTTCAGACAAAAAATGACCAACTTATTTTTTAGAGATTGCCTGGATTTACAATGTGTAGTGCTTACTGTATGTTTAAAGAACAATGGAAAAATAATTTAGCAAAATCATTTTTAATATTGAAAGTACTGGGAATTGTTAGACACAAGAACATAACTTTCTATTCATTTGATTTAATTGAGTTTGCACTGCATTACATAACAAAAGTGCTTGAAAATCATTTTCCTGTTTTAAACCATCTGTCTAGGGATGTGATGGTGAACCTATGGCACAGGTGCTACAGGTGGCACGCAAAGCCATCTTGCTGGGCACACAAGCTGTCAGCCAATTTACCTCCAGCTGAGCATGCATATGCGATTGCGCATGCATGCATGCGCAATTGCAGAGACCCAGCTGGTCTCCGGGCCTCCGCTGTGCATGTGTGCGATTGTAGGAGGAAATCCAGCTGATCTTCAGAGCTCTCCTGCGCATGTACACTCAATTGTTCATGTGTACATGAGTGCTTGTGCTCAGCTGCATACATGCACAGATGGTGCGGTTGCACATCAGCGTACATGGAGGAAGTGCAGCATGCAAGTGCAGATGGCACACGTAAAGCACATACTTTTTGGCATTTGGTAAGTAAAAGGTTCGCCACCACTGGTCTAGGGCATCTTCCAGTGCCATATATCTTTTTCATCATGCAATCCCCTTGATTTTTTTTTAATACCGTCAAGTGAACTATTCTGATTTAATTATTAACATTTGACATTAAAGATTCAGGTAGTCTTTCCTGAATTCCCTTCATTTCAGAGCAATGTATGATGATGCAAGGTCTATTTAGCATTTTTTCTCTGAAATTGTCTAGTCTAGTTTTGCACCTTTGTAAATCATTTTGAAAAAAAAAACATTGTGTACCTTCTGCATAGCATATTTCTGTTGTTCACATTGAAACAGCCCACATACACCTGAAGAAAATGGTAGTCCCTTTAATGAAAATTAGAGAGATGCTGTGCTCACACTAGAATCAATTTGAATTAATTCTTCTGAATTATTTGCAAAGTATGCAAAACTAGAAATCTAAATAATGTCTTATCAGAAATTGAGATTAGAAAGAGGAAGTCAATTTTTCATAAGGCTTCCTGATTTTAGCAACAGCATGGTCAAACAAAGTTCTCACTGAATCTTTGTGGGTCATTTTCATATTATTAGAGTTATGGATTTCCAATGTCATTGTAAAGATTTTGCTTGACATTATAGCTACTGTTATAGCTACTGCTTGACATTATAGCTACATTTCTTCAGAATCTCTTTAAGCCACATAAGATTCAAGAATTATGCTGATAAATTAAGATGGTATTGGAGTCTACAGCAGCTTCCCTTGTTTTAATATCTGAATGCTTTCAGCCTTATGCCTGCTGTTGGTTGGCTAATTATTGAGTTTGGGAAGGGATAGATCATGGAGGAGGAAAGTAGGAACCATTGCAATAAATGGTGTGATCTGCATTTCCATGGTTTATGATGAGGAGAAAGAGTTCAGTTCAGATATATTTACCTTTGGCTTGTTATTAACACAACCATAGAATTCCAGAGATTCTAAGAACTTGGCCTACTTTGTGCAAGATAAGTACCAACCAGAGATAGCCCCAAAAGGAGAATGTTTTCTTCAAAAATGCCAGGGAATTCCAAAATCTAAAAATGACCAAAATGCCAAAAAACCTGTGTTTTATTAGAATAATTCATTAGAATAATTTTTTAAAAATTTTCCCCCTTACCTTCAGCTCTCTGCTCTGCAAGCCAAAGTACACTATCTCAAGTTTCTCAGTGACCTGCGACTATATGGAGGACGGGTATTCAAGGCAACATTAATGGTGGGCTTGTTTCTCCTGACTTTTTATTTTTTGTCAAGTAAACTGAAGATTAATAATAATGGGATAATCACATAACTGCATTATCAATAATATTGAACCAAGTTGTACAATGTCTTTAATATTATTTTCCATAATATTACTAATGTTATATAATTTATATTAGCCTTGTTTTTCACAAGGCCAAGTATGCAAATTTAGGAAAGTCTTCAAAAATATTTTCTGAAAGGAACATTTTGATCCATAACCTATTAATAATATGACTTAAATGAAATACATTCAGTGAAATAAGGCTGCTTTGGATCTATATGCATAATGGCACTATATAAAGTTCTGTTCTTTTTATTTTCTGTGTTGTAGCAGGGAGAAAAGCGTTCTGAGGTCACCTTACTAGTGGGACCACGGTATGGCATTAGCCATGTAATCAACACTAAAACAAATCTAGTAGCTCTCCTGGCAGATTTTAGCCATGTGAACAGAATTGAAATGTTTGCAGAAGATGAAACTACTGTCAGAGTTGAGCTTCATGTGTTAGATGTAAAAGTAAGTTGACTGTTGATTGGTGTTAACAACAAAGAGCTGTTTATTGTAAGAATATTAACTAAAAGAATTCAGTCAGTTACTCAGTTTTGGTGATCCATTTCAAATTCAAATTTTATTTGTCATGTACACAGCCATACACAGTATGGTGTGTATTGAAATGCTTAGGCTATCACCCTTGACCTTAGGATATTAGAAAGCAAGGAGAGTAGACTGTAGAAAGTATGGAGTGTAGGTTGGATAGAGAGGAGAAGGAATGAGGGATAGGGACAATACAGTGACAGATACAATACAGAATACAGAATACAATGACTAATACAGTGACAAATCCATGTCCGTTGCCTGCAAGGTTCATTTTATGTGCAGTGATTTAGAGATCAAACTGCTTGTGGGAAGAAGCTCCTTTTCAGTCTTTCTGTTTTGCTTTCAGGGAGCAGAAGCGCTTTCATGACTTCATCATGGAGAACAGTCTATTGCTGGGATGGCTGTAGTCTTTCACTATCTTCCTGGCTGTGGACAGGCATTGCTTGTTGTAGATGGTGTGCAGTTCAGGGAGTTTGGTGCGGGTGATATGCTCAGCTGAATGCATCATGTAGGGCTCGTCTGTCCTGCATGGTGCTGTTCCCGAACCAGGTTGTGATGTTTCCCATCAGGATGCTTTCTATGGTGCATGAGTAGAAGTTCCTGAGTACTTTGGGGGGCAGTTTAAAGTCTCTCAGACATCTGAGGTGGTAGAGATGCTGCCGAGCCTTTTTCATTGTGGTGTCAATATGGCAGGAACATGATAGGTTCTGTGTGAGGTGGACACCGAGGTATTTAAAGCTGTCCACTCTCTCTACTGGGCTCCCATGTATGATAGGGGTCTGATAGTTCCTCTCCTTTTTTGTGCTGAAGTCCACTATCAACTCCTTTGTTTTGCTGATGTTGAAGTTGAGATTGTTCTTCTGGCACCAGTTCTCCAGGTTCTCAATCTCTTTCAGGTAGGCTGTCTCATTGTTTTCAGAGATCAGTCCCACCACAATGGTGTTATCAGCAAACTTGATGGTGGTGGTGGAGTCAGCAGTGGCCATACAGACATTGGTGTATAATGAGTACAGTAGAGAGTTCAGAACACAACCCTGGGAGCTCCGGTGCTGAGGGTAAGTGAGGCTGAAACTTGTCCACCCAACCTCACTGCCTGTGGTCTTCCACTCAGGAAATTGGAGATCCAACGGCATAGAGGTGGGTTGAGTCTCAGGTGCTCCAGTTTGGTGTTGAGTGTGGAGGGGATTATGGTGTTAATGCTGAACTGTAGTCCACAAATAGCAATTTAACATAGTTCCCTTTTCCGATATTTAGCTGGGTGAGTGGTGTGTGGAGGAGGTGGGAGATGGCGTTGTTGGTTGAGCGATTTTGCTGATACACAAACTATAGGGGGTCCAGTGTGTCCAGTAATGGGGAGATGATGAGGTCTCTGACCAGTTGCTCGAAGCACTTCATAACTATTGAGGTTAGGGAGCGATAGTCGTTGAGGGATGCAGAATGGGGTTTCTTGGGGACAGGAACAATGATGGACTCTTTGAAGCATGTGGGGATTACTAATTGGTGTAGGGAGAGGTTGAATACTGTATCTCTGTGAACACTAGAGCTAGCTGGTCTGTGCAGTGTCTGAGGATACGTCCTGAGATGCCATCTGGTCCTGCTGGTTTTCTGATGTTCACTTTCTTGAAGGCTCTCCATATGTCCTGTTTGGAGATGGTGGGTGTGTTTTTGCTCTCCATATGTCCTGTTTGGAGATGGTGGGTGTGTTTTTGGTATTTTCGGTTTTGGTATCCTCTTCCTGATTGTAGCTATTTGTTGCTCTAGCGATGGTGTTGTTGGCACTTTTGGCTTTAATTCAGCTTTAGAATTCTACATTGAATTAAGAATTAGAATTAATTCTATTACATTGCAATAGTACATAGGCATTAGAAAAGTGAAAATGTTTTTAAAGGTTTATTTTAAAATAAAATTACTGTGACAAATTCACAGTATTTTAAGCAAAACATTTGCCCTCTTCATTCTTAATCTTATATTCAGATTTGGTATTCTAATACTATTGTGAAAGAAATAAAGAACAAAAAATTATTCATGAAAAAATAATCCAAAGAGGAATAATGTTGAGATTTGAAAATATTTGGAGATTTTGAAAATATTTGAAGAATGAGTTGAAATAGAATTTTTGAAATGATATGTATCTTAGAAAATTCAATCATAATCTTTATTTATTTTGAACTAAAATTCATAGTTGTCTTTTATAGAATCAACCTAAGGTTTATTCACATTTTCTTAACATGCACTGATTTTTCCTTGTATTGCTTTGATGAAATTTAGGAGCATTGAATAGCAGCTCTTATAATTTTGCACATATATTACTTGACTCCTTTCAAGCAAAAAAGAATTGACTAATTTGTTTTTCATTTGATGTTTTTACTACTGTGTTAATGGCATTGAACCCCCCAAAAAATAATTATTATTTTTCATTTGCATGATTTCAAAAATTGCCATCTTGATTTTTTTAAAGGAAACCTGACTGAATTCTTGTGCTAGCTAAATGATAAGTTATAGTGATGACAATTCAATAATTTTTCTCATTCAACTTTCTAAAGATGCTTTCTTGATCAGAATGGCCCAATCAGTTACAAGAGAGCAACGTTGGCCCCATATAGGTCTGTTAAAAGAGATAGCTGTTTTATTCACACACACACACAGTTCTTTCCCAAAATTTAAATGACTTATCATTTCAGTTTTATATTTCAGAAGACCATTTCTGCAGTTTCTATTGCCACTGCTTTGTGTTATTGGAAGTGTAAGTCTTGGTCATAAAATACAACTTACCAAGTAGAAAACTAGGACAAACACACTCCTTATTTGTGTGATCCCACAATTCAGTTATGCTGTAACCTAGAACCAGTTTCAAACTGACCTAAATAATTCTTCGGAGATGATTACACCAGACATAATGGCCTCTTTCATTTTTATTTTTATTTTATAATGTGAAACATTATTATTGGAAGGATAATTGAATCCCTCCAATTATTTTATTGCAAATCTTAGTATGTTTGTAAATAGTTTTTTGTACAGTATATTTAATAGTAACATTTCATTGTTATGAGTTCTACCATTTATTGCATATACTAGAGAATATATTACTATAAAAATCATTATATCTGCAAATTCATGGAAATCCATTGAATGTCATAAGATAAATATGTTTAGGATCATTATATCAGTGTAAATACAGTTAAAATATCTGTATTAGCATATAATTCTTCATTTTGTTTCCAAAATCTACTGAATTTTAGTTGCTTTTTGATAATATGTTTTTTAATGCATAGCCAATTACATTGCTGATGGAATCATCCGATGCCATGAATCTTGCATGCTTAACAGCTGGATACTATAGACTCCTAGTTGATTCCAGGCGATCAATATTTAACATGGCCAACAAGAAAAACTGTGGGACCTATGAAACAGGTAATATTACAGTGCAATGAACAATGCAGTATGCAAAAGAATATACCGTATTTTTTGGCTTATAAGACGCAACTGAGTATAAGATGCAACTGGATTTAGAAGAGGAAAACAACAACAACAAAAGTTTTTGGCCTGACGCACAATTTTTCAGCCTTTTTTTAGCCCATTTTTGAGGCTTTTTGAGGCTTTTTTTAGCCCAGTTTTGAGGCTTTTTTGGCCCCTTTTTGAGGCTTTTTGGCCCCTTTTTGAGGCTTTTTGGCCCCTTTTTGAGGCTTTTTTCAGCCCATTTTTAAGGATTTTTACCCCATTTTTAAGGATTTTTACCCTGTTTTCAGGGCTTTTTTGGCTCATTTTTGAGGCTATTTTTGACCCATTCCCCCCAAAAAAACCCAAAAATGGGTCCTGAAAAAGGCCTGAAAAAGGCTTGAAAATGGGGTATGCAGAGGCTAAAAATGGCTGGCAGGTAGGCGGGACTTCAGCAACATTCGCTGTATAACATTTAACACACAGAGACATTTTCACCCATTGGGGGGGGGGAGTGTGACTTATATGCCTAAAAATATGGTACTTGTTTATTTTTCAAGAAGCTTCTACTTCATTCAGTGGAGAACTTTGATAGTAAACCATGTGGATTTTCAAATGTGATTTCTAAGTTAAAGGTGACATTCTTGAACCTGCACTTTTTATTCATGTTAGCTTTCTAATCTGCTTGTGCCCAAATAGAATTGTTTATGGTATTGTTTTAGAGTTAGGCAATAAATTTTTTTTTGCTTTTTTATTTATTTTTATTGTAAATCCTTATAAAATTCACTATGGGTATTTCCATGACATAGAAAGAACTCATCAAGAGCAACTCAGAATGGGTAAGTTTTAGAAGTATATTCAAAGGTCAAAGAAACAGGATAAACTTCAAAGAGTTAATGTTTAGGAATTACAAATAATTTAATCTGAAATATTAAAATATTGCATAATCTATTTTGATCACTTTTTTCACTTCTTATATATCATTCTTTTAGGGACTGAAACCAAAGGGAAATTTAATCATCATGGATCTGAGTGGAACTGTATAACCAAAATGACTACATTCTCAGCAGCAGAGCAGGAAGCCCATATGTTTGCTGATAATAAACAAAAAACTGCAGAGATCTCTGAT
Source organism: Myanophis thanlyinensis (assembly GCA_017656035.1). Classification (NCBI taxonomy): domain Eukaryota; kingdom Metazoa; phylum Chordata; class Lepidosauria; order Squamata; family Homalopsidae; genus Myanophis; species Myanophis thanlyinensis. The sequence continues at coordinate 7,476 of JAEANM010016746.1, forward strand.
AGCGCCATATGTCCAAAAGAACATAGACATCTCTACATAGAGAATGTTTATAATTCAAGTGGACTTGATCAACAGTTGGCTAAACAAAACGACTTTGCAGAGGCAGAAGATAATGCAAATTCAAACCCGCAACCTATGCTGTCCTTTTCTGGAGGATTGGACTCAAGCAAGAAAATTCAAGGATCTCCAAGAGCTGCAAAAGTATCTTTTATTTTTGGAGATCATGATTTGGATGGTGTGAATCCTCAAACTCTTGGCTATGAAAGATTATTGGATGAAAGTCCAGAAGCACTAGATAAACAAACCCTTTATATAAGTCATGCCAATGACATTAAGACTTTGGAGTTATCCCCAGATGCTGAAAGCTTTCATTTTGCTGCTAATTCTGTTTATGCAGGCTTACATGATGGCAAAATATTTGAAGGTGCAGAAGGAATAGAAGAGCCTCTGCTGCATGATATTTGCTATGCAGAGAACACAGATGATGCTGAAGAGGAAGATGATGTCAGCTGTGAGGAAGACATTATGGTTGGAGAAATCAATAAGTCTGCTCTTCTCAGCCTTTCAGGTTCTAGTGATGATATCATAGACTTGACATCACTCCCACCTCCAGAAGGTGATGATAATGAAGACGACTTCCTGTTGCATTCTCTAAATATGGCTATTGCTGCTCCTCCACCAGGATTCAGGGATAGCTCTGATGAGGAAGATTCTCAGAGTCACACAGTACAGTACAGAGCAGACAAGGAGGAAACTAATAATGTTGGGAGTAGTGATATTCCAGTGTCACTTATTGATGCTGTCCCTACTAATCCTGAAGATAAATGTGAAAAAGGACTGGAAAATGTTGTAGTATCTACGCTTCAAGCCCTGAAGGCCTTATCTGTTTCTGAGGAACACCAGATGAATGAAAATTCAGGTTCTTTTACCACTGTTACCTTTATTCATTGAAAGAAATCATATCATTTCATCCCCTTCCCCCATTTAGGCTTTTCAGCATTAGTTCTTTCAAAAACATTTTGTTATTGTGTTGTTACTTTTTGACCATCACCTACAGACACCATATAATAGAACTACCATTACATTAAGTTGCCTTACTTGGAATCAATGCAATATGTGATTCAGTATTTCAGAACCATTTTAAGCTTATAAACCTCTTATCTTTATCAGTATATTGAAGTGCCTGATATGATTTCATTAATTGGCTCTTGTGTTTTGTGGCATACAGGTGTAGCCATCTTGAGAGCATATAGTCCTGAATCATCATCAGATTCTGGCAATGAGACTAACTCTTCTGAAATGACTGAAAATTCTGAATTGGCCACTGCACAGAAACTGACTGAAAATTCCACACGAATGTTTTTACCAACTAATGAAGGTTACCAAGCTCAGTCGGAATCACAGGCTGAATTCTCCATTATCAAGAATCAGGTAGGAGGTCTGCTAATGAAATCTGTACATTCGTCTGCTAATCAGCAAGCTTCAGAGCTCCAATCAAAATTTGTGCCTTCAAAGCAGATTCTTCATTCAGATAGCATGGAGATGGAACCAGAAACCATGGAAACAAAATCTGTTACTGAATATTTTAGCAAGCTGCACATGGGGTCTGCAATATATTCTTGCACTACTAAACGTAAAAATAAGATGATTGATGGGGAAGGAAAAGCTACTTTTGATGGCAGCGGTCTTATGAAAAAGCAACAAGGACCCAAAAAAACAGAAACCAATGAGCAAAAGGGTAAAACTCTGTCCTCAAGGGAGGGTCAACATGCAGGCACTTTTAATGCAGAGAAAACTGCCTTTCGCAAGGACAATCAAAGATGGTATGCTGTTTTAGATGAAGGGGCAGTAGAGAAAACAGACCTGGAAACAATGAATGGAAAGACAGTTTCCAGAGTTTCCAGTCTTGGGAAAGCAGATATGAACTGTAAAGATGAAATGCATCCTGAGATTGACCACAGTAGTGTCTTAGGGCATGAGCTAGATGAACATTTTGTGTCTGGTACAACTACAATGCCTTTATCCAAAGACCGAAAGAACTCTGAAGATACTAATTTATCTGCAGATGATCCTCTTTCAAAGCTTCCAGAAGCTGAACACAGTATTACTGGATTGTGTGAGTATCATTTAGCTAAACACATGTCATCTTTGCAGAGTGAAGGTCACTTTTCCCTGCAAAACTCACAGTGCTCTTCAGTAGATGCGGGATGTAGTACAGGCAGCAGTACATGTGGAACTCCAGTTGAATCTCCTCTTTGTACTTCTGATATTAAGCACATTATGCCTGATATGACAGGAAAAAGCATCAGTTATATTCCAGTAGAAGACAGAGCTGCCATGCATTCCAACCACGGAACATCATGTAAAGAGCTGCATCAACAGTCTGAAACTGTGTGTCACAGAATGGTGGTGCCTGCTATACATGCAGCTAATTCTGCTGATCCTTTATTTGGGACTTTAAAAGATGGATGTCACAGGGTTCCCAAGATTAAAGAAACTACAGGTATAGTAGAATGAAGTCATTAGTCTAATTATGTATATAAAACAAATACACTGTCTAAAAGTATTGAAGTAAATGGAATATAGGTAGTCCTTGCTTAGCGACCACAATTGGGATGAGCATAATTGGAATCTCACCTTCATAATTAGGTGACAGAAATTCTAAGTGAAACATCATGTGATCATAATGGATTTAATGTCATTTTCCATTTGGTCATTAAGTGAGACATCACATGACTTCAACTTGTGATTTTACTGCTGGATTTTCCATTGACTGTGCTTGTTGAAAACAAATTTTAAAGCATGCCAGTGGCAATCCTGTGACTACAGAAATGCTGCAATAGTCATAAATGTGAGGTCTGGTTGTAAAGTTACTTTTTCAATGCTGTTCCAACTTTGAACATTTGCTAAACAGTACAGTTACTAAACAAGGTTTACCTGTATCCCTGTTAAAACATTATTAAAATTATTTCAGTACAGGTGGTCCTTGGCTTACAACAGTTCATTTAATGTTGTTCAAAGTTACATTATGAACATTTTTCACATGACCATTGCAGCATCCCATGGTAACGATCAAAATTTAAATGCTTGGTAACTGTTTCATATTCATGACAGTGGTGAAATTCAGCAAGTTCTAGCAGGTTCTAGAGAACCTGTTAGAACCAGTAGTAAATTTTCTAAGCAGTTCAGAGAATCCGTTGTTAGAAAAAATCTCTTTTTGTTTTTTTCCACTTTACAGGGCTAATCCTGTAAGGAAGGTAGGAAAAAAACATTCTGGTGTTTCTAGCCTAATCTTTATTGCCCTGCTTACAGAAACTGCCCACCCAGTCACATGACACCCCCCAGCCATGCCCACAGAACCGGTAGTAAAAAAATTGAAATCCATCACTAGTTCACGTGAACACTTTTTGCAATCTTCTGACAAGCAAAGTCATTGAGGAAGCCAGATTCGTTTAACAATCTTGTTATTAATTTTAAAAATGCAGTGATTCACTTAACAACTGTAGTAAGAAAGGTTGTAAAATTTTGTTTATTTATTTATTTATTTGTCAGAATTTCTATACCGCCCCCTCTCCCAAGGGACTCGGGGCGTGTACAGCCAAGTAAAAACACACAAAAGCAATTTAAAAGTTAATTAAAATTAATTAGATTAAGGCTGATTGGAAGGCCCGGAGGTCCGCAATGGTTCGAATCTCCAGGGGAAGTTCGTTCCATAGGGTGGGCGCTGCCACAGAGAAGGCACAACTCACTTAACAAATGTCTCACTTAACAACAGAAATTTTGGGCTCAATTCTGATCATAAGTTAAGGACTACCTGCAATTTTTAAAAATGTACTTCGATTTCTACATTGGATGGGATAAGGTACTGGAACTTTGAAAAGAAAAATATTAAACAGAGTTAAAATAATAAATGTAAATATTTTAAAACAATTTTCCAATATATTATAAATAGATAAAATCTAGAGATAATCTCCAACTTTCATTCAGTGACCATTTAAGGGAACAAACAGTAGGATTATATGGCTAGCCATGCCCCCTTTAAAAAATCTCTCTTTATTTGAGCAGGTAGAACAAATCACCAAAATATTATTTCTGAATCAATTGTATTAAAGATAAAAGAAGGAACTGTGGCTACTCAAATGCCTTGATACTCCCTGGAACTCTATATGCTTAAATATCCAGAAGAATTGTAAGTGGATGTAATAAGGCACATTTCTGAACACAGACTTTTTGTAAATTATAGTAATAAAAACAAAGCCATTCAAATTGTTACACACACACACACACACACACATTTTGTAAATATTTAAGTATATCTTTTCATGTGACAACACTGACTTGGCTACAATGTAAAGTAGGGAGTATACAGCTTGTATAACGATGGAAATGCACTGCCCCTCAAAATAATGTAACACATAGCCATTAATATTTAAACTGCTGGCAAAAAAAGCGATAATGTCCAAATGGGGCCCAAAGTGTCAATATTTTGTGTAGCCACCATTATTTTACAGCACTGCCTTAACCCTCTTGAGCATAGAGTTCACCAGAGCTTCACAGGTTGCCACTGGAATCCTCTTCCACTCTTCCATGATGATATCACGGAGCTGGTGGATGTTAGAGACATTGTGCACCTCCACCTTCCATTTCTGGATGACCCAGAGATGCTTAATACGGTTGAGGTCTGGAGACATGCTTGGGCAGTCCATTACCTCTACTCTCAGCTTCTTCAGCAAGGCAGTGGTCGTTTTGGAGGTGTGTTTGTGGTTGTTATCATGTTGGAATACTGCCCTGTGGCCCAGTCTCTGAAGGGACTGGATCATGCTCTGCTACAGTATATCACAGTACATGTTGGCATTCATGGTTCCCTCAATGAACTGTTATGTCCCCAGTGCCAGCAGCATTCATGTAGCCCCAGACCATGACATTCCCACCACCATGCTTGAACGAAAACAAGACACAGTTGTCTTTGTACTCCTCATGTGGTTGCCACCACGCACACTTGACACCATCTGAACCAAATAAGTTTATCTTGGTCTCATTGGGATCACAGGACATGGTTCCAGAAATCCATGTCTTTAGGTTGCTTGTCTGCAGCAAACTGTTTGCTGGTTTTCTTGTGCATCATCTTTAGAAGAGGCTTCCTTCTGGGATGACAGCCCTGCAGACCAATTTGATGCTGCATGCGATGTATGGTCTGAGCACTGGCAGGCTGACCCCTATCCCACCCCTTCAACATCTGCAGCAATGCTGGCAGCACTCATACATCTATTTCTCAAAACCAACCTCTGGATATGACGCTGAGCACGGGCACTCAACTTCTTTTGGTTGACCATGGTGAGGCCTGTTCTGAGTGGAACCTGTCCTGTTAAACTGCTGGTCTTGGTCATTGTGCTGCAGCTCAGTTTCAGTGTCTTGGCAATCTTCTTATAGCCTAGGCCATTTTTATGTAGAGCAACAATTCATTTTTTAAGATCCTCAGAGAGTTCATTGCCATGAGGTGCCATATTGAACTTCTAGTGACCAGTATGAGAGAGTGAGAGCAATAACAATATTTTGATCGAACCCCTGTCATGGTCGGATCACTCGCTCCTTAGGTTGGACTTCCAATCCGCCCCCCCCCACCACAGGGAGGTGGAGCCAACTAAATGGTTCCGCCCCAGGCGCCTGATGGACCCTGATAGGTTCCTGACGGAGCTTGGGC
>JAEANM010016747.1:0-13176 GCA_017656035.1 Myanophis thanlyinensis
GAGCCACCCATGCTGGATCAGGAATTCTGGAAGTTGAAGTCCACGAGTCATGAAAGAGCCAAGGTTCCCCACCCCTGATCTAAAGGGTTGTTGTAAAAAAAGGTGGATGGGGTCAACTTGTTTTCCAAAGCACCTGAAGATAGGAAAAGAAGCACCAGATAGAAACTTATAAAGGAGAGATCCAACCCAGAAATAAAGAGAAATTTCCCGACACTGAGAACCATAAATCAGTGGAATGGCTTGTCTCCAAAACTTGTGGTACTCCATCACTGGAGGTTTTTAAGAAGAGATTGTCTCAAATGGTATAAGGTCATCTGCTTGAGCAGGGGTTGGACTAGAAGACCTCCAAATATTTTGTTCTGTTCTGTTCATATAATCCAGTACTTTCTCCAAAACTGGAGAGAATTGTTAACAAATGTTGTAACTGTAACTATTGCCATTGAGTTATATCTGATAGAACCATGATGGCGAACCTATGGCACGAGTGCCACAGGTGGCACGCAGAGCCATCTTGCCGGGCATGCAAGCTGTTGTCCAACTTACCTCCAGCTGAGCATGAACATGCAATTGTGCATGCACGTGCACATGACTGAAGAGTCCCAGCTGGTCTTCAGAGCTCTCCTGCGCATGTGCATGCAATTGCTCATCATGTGCGAGTGCCTGCATGCAGCGCATGTGTATTGCATGAACAAAAGCTGCATGCATGCACAGATGGTGTGGTTATGCACGCAGCGCATGTGGAGGAGCCACATGCAAGTGTGGATGGAACGCACAAAGTGCGTACTTTTTGGCACTCAGTAAGTAAAAGGTTCGCCACCACTGCGATAGAAGATATTTGTCTCAACACAAAATATGTTAAAAATTTATCTTTATGATTTATCAGTTGGTCCAAAGTCAATATCCCCACTTCCATCCAATTATTTCCATATCATCATCTTTTCCCCCCTATATTTAAAGTTGGCTTTCCTCATAAAGTCAAGTTTGCATGGAAAAACGTGTTGACATTCCATTCCATATTTTTCTAATCGATGTAAAGGTTTCCAGAGGTACTAGAGTTTTAGTACATTTAGATCCTAATACCATCCATTCAACCAAATTCCAGCATTTGATACGTGACAATAGGTAAGCATGAAAATATAGCTCAGTTCAGAAAACCAAATCCTCCCTCATTATTTAGTAACTGTGTTTTCAGAATTTAAGCCCATAACATTTTTCTAAACAAAGAATTTATTTTCTAAAAATATTTTCCAGATGTTTTTTTGAAAAGCACTTTCTATGTGTTTTCTTTTCTTTGACAATGTTACATATCTTTATTTCTGTTTCTTTTCTGTCAATACTGTAAAAGTGTGTAGGGGGGAATGGAACTAGGAAGATTTATGTCCAAATCCCTATCCATGAAGCTTCTTAGGTAATCTGTTAGTCCTGTATTCACAGTATTACTTCTGAAAAAAAGGAAATAAAGGGCGGTCACATAAGCATTTCACTGCATATCATACCATGTAGGACTGTGTATGTGACCAATAAATTTGAATTTGAATTTGGAGAGAGGTGTGAACATATTAAAAGAGAAGAATCTAAATATAAGAAGTGGAAATTTTCTTTATGCGCATAGCAAAGCAAGGAGAAAATCATGCTAAATGAGAACAGAAACATATAGGACTTAACTGGGAAAAAAAAGATGCATGAGCTTCATATAACAGAGTTTTCTCCCTAATGAAAACAAAATAAAAGCCTACAAGATAATGCTGAAACTTAACCGCAGTTCAAATGGAGAAATTTTCTTCAGTCTGCTACATTCCAGAAATGTTAGGAATTCCAATGCAACTGGAGGCCACCCAATTTGCTGGCTTTCAATTATGAAAATGATAAATGGCTAACATTCCAAGCTCAGTTCTGCTACAGTTGCACTCTTATTTCCTAAGAATTTTCTTTCTCGGCTGTCTGTCTTGACTAAAACAGGTTAAACCATATCCCATATCAGAACTGAAAAAGATAGTTTGGCTTACTTTATAAATGAATAACATACTCTGCAATCTAATAGGGCTTATATGGATGAATGGTATGCACAGTATTGTTTTGTATGCTCCTGATGTCTGGTAAAACAGTTAAAGAATTGGGACATTAAGAAATGAAGTCACTTTCCACTTCCTGCTGTGTGTCCAAGTGTCTGGAAACAAGACACAATTAGTAAACAAACGGAAGGTCAGCTCAGCTGTAGTGAACATGATCTCCTGTCCAGCCCAGCTTTCCTCCCTTTTTTTTTCTCTATTACAAGCCAAGTACAAGAGCATTACTGTGCTTGTCTCCCTTCAGCCCACCCTGGGCCTCTCATAGGATGGCTGATCTTAGCTAATTCTTAGGCAAGATATAAAAGTTTCTAGCCTTGAAGCCCTCCAGTATTTTTTAGTAAGGTCTAGTCACTGTCTACACAATCCTTGTGGCAAAATAAACAGTCCAGTCTGCATATTTGTCAAACTTTTAATGTCTTTTAAATAAAGTTTGACAAACATGCAGACTAGGCCATTGCATCAATAACAGTATTAACAAGAAATGTTGTTTTAATGACTAATATGTAGTTTTAATAGGAGTCTGGACCCCAGCAAAGGATATTGTTGTAAATATTAGATGAAAAGTCACATCTTCCTTCTCCCATAAATGCTAAATTTCCTAATTAAAAAAAATATATATACACTGTTTTGTAGGATTGACCAGTAATCATAAATAGGGAAAGTTGATTTTAGTATATGGGGATGCTCAGGTATTTAGATTGGCAAATACGAAACCAAAAATCCTTATTTTTGTTTTTAAGTGCTCTCAGAAAAAAAACAAAAACAAATCAAGAATGGTGCTTTAGCATTTTCAAGAAACACTTTGATGAGTTCATTAATTAGTTAAAGCCAAGGAATTGTATATATTATAATGAGTCTAGGGTCCAAATGACTATAATTTTGTTCATAAAAAATTGCTATGTATTTTGTGTTTGTTTAAACAAAAATAATCTGTGATAACTACTCAGTATAGATACATCATGCCACATCTAAGTCAGTTCGGTATAGTGATTAATGTGCTGGCCTAAAGACCAGAAGACTATGAATTCTAATCCTGCTTTAGGCATGAAAACCTGGCTGGATCACTTTGGGCTAGTCACTCTCAGTCCAGTTCGCATCACAGGGGTTTTGTTGTGGGAAATAAGAGACAGAAGAATTATGTATGTTTGAATTATAAAATAAGAATTATATATCATTTTACATATAAACTTAAAGTTTAAATAAGGGGAATATTTAACTGTGAATTAAAATAGTAATAGTAATGTACAAGAGATATTTTAAAAAATATAGACCTATGAATTCTTGCATTTTGTATTTTTCTACTAATTTATTTTGCCACATTACGTTCTACAAGAAGAAAGGGAGAGGTTCGTTTCTCTCATTTTGCTTATCTTCATTCCATATACTCGCTTCTTTGAAGTTCTGCTTTCCATTTTTATTCTCTTGATCAGTAACTGTAGACCTAAATCTAATGAACTTCCAAATACACACCCAAATATGAACACTTATTCTAACTAAATAAAAGCTAGAAATATTAATAACTGAAGAAAATCTAGAATAATTCCTGACTTGGGGTAGGTAGCTGGACCAGTTACTGAGACTGAATAGATGTAACTTGTTAAAAAAAAGAACGAAGCGAGGAGAGAGGTTGAACGAAACCCAGCAGTATAACTGAAGACGCACAAGCTTTCAGTGTTAAAGTGTTTCAGATTTAATCAGTTGAGTCTAGTCCAAAATTATATTACTAGATCAGAAAAACAATACATAAAGCTGCCTGTCTTGTATACATCTCACACTGGCATCCTAAAATCAGTACAACTTCCAATAGGTCAGAAATTATTGGAGTCCGTCTTCAAGGAATCATAATAGATCATGTTTAGATCACATATTTCATCTTGTTCTTTTCTGTACATATAAAGCCTGCTGCAACCTTATACAGAGGTGTGTGCATATATTAAATGCCAGGGGCAAAGAAAATGGTGCTTATATTTTCAAAAGCTTGTTAAACCATCAATAGGAAGAAGTTTATCCCAATTATGTGTCAAACTTATAAAATTAATCAAGAATTTTATTACAATGATTTAAGATAAAACAACTGCGGTTTGATTGGATGAGAACAACAGACACATTTGTAAGAATAAAATAGAATATAACAATTAAAAGGGCTCTTAGAATTCTTACTGCTTGCTCAATTATAAGCAGAACATATTAAAATCCTGTAAAAATCCTGTAAAATCCTCTTCCAGATTTTGAAATGAATTAAATCAATTTGCAGATATACTCAAACATATTTGATTACGACATGAATTCATTTTTAAAAATTCAGAAAGGTTTTGAACAGTTCAAGCTACAGTTCAAAAATATTATTTTAAATTCATTGATACATATCATCTAGTGTTTATTTCCAATCTAAAAGCAGAAAACAACTGAAGGAAAAGTCCCTGTGCCTGTTGAATGAACCTTTGGAATCATGATTCAGTTTTAATATTGATACAGAAAAGCCTATTAAAATTGGGACAGCAGTAACCTCCAGGTTAAGAGGTAACAAAAGAAAAAGAGATCTCTGTTTTGTACTAAAAACATTCCTGGGGAATCAAAAGAATACTGACATAGAGAATGTATTGCCCAGAATAATTTTTGCTTAATACACAAAGGCCAGAAAGAAAAGGCTGCTCATCTTGCTAGATAGCACAAATCATTTAAATAAATACTAGTGAGACATCTATTAAAGACCCGAAAGGAGACTGGAGACATGACACTTTTTAAAAGGCAGCAACTGAGAGCAGCAAGATATGCTCATGTATTATATAATTACCAATCTTACTTCCAAATTGAGAGGCAATGTCCAATTGCAAATATCTCAAAAGTTGCTCCTTTGTACATATTTATATATATATTGTGCTTATGAAAAGAGCCAATCTCTATGACACAGATTTAAATTCTAAAGTAATACAGAAAGATCAATACTGTATACTGAAATGTGTATCTCTCCACTTCATCTAGGTTTCCTCCAAAATGCATTCAGAATCCTAATTAATAAAGGAAGGAGAGAGTCAGAAAAGGCTTTGAGATTTAGTTCATCTGAACTTTGGAGAATTTTGCTTCCATAAGTAGTCCTCAACTTACAATCACAATTAGAATTGGACTTTCTATTGTAAGTTGGTGCAGTCATAAAAGGAATTGAGTGACTGGACCTGATTTTACAACCATTTTTACCATGGTCATTAAGTGAAACATATGGTCATTAAATGAATTGCGGTTAAGTGAACCTGGCTTCCATTTGACTTTACTTGTTGGAAGATCACAAATCACAACCCTCATGTGACTGCAAGATGCTGCAACTGAATCACACATGTGAGTCGACTGTCAAGTGCCTGAATTGTGATCACCTGACTGGGGGGTGGTGGTAGTGCAACAGTTGTAACTTTGAGGAGAGTTTGCAAGTCAATTTTTTTCTGAGGCTGTCATAACTGTGAGCCACTTTTAAATGAACGGATGTAAATATAGGACTACCTATATCAATAGATGCCGTAATCTGATGTGTGAACTTTATATGCAGCAAGATAAACAGATAAAGGGAAGGAATACTACACTGTATTACTACAGTACAGTATTATAGTAGCATTACAGTCTTCCCTGAAGCCTCTACCGTAGTAAACATGAGCACTTTTATCTTCCAAGATTAGATGATATGGGCATGTTCCAAGTACTACAGACATGGACTACAAGGGCATGTTTATAACTGGATAAGTAGCTTTGCACTTTTTCTTGCAATATAGCTGGATGAAAATTACTCCCAACGACTGCACAGCAAAGAAATGAGACACCTCTTGAAAACGTACCTTCAGCTTCCTTTTCTCTGTCCCACAAAGATAAATCTAAATATACATGAGCCCTTCTATTAGTCTTACCTATATAGGTTTGGGCAAAAACAGTGCAAAGCTTCCAAACGGAAATACCAATAATGCTGACCTCTGACATAATTTAATGAATATTCGAGCTGGATTCAAATACCCCACAATTTGGGGTCACTGCTAGTGAGATGAAAGAACGCTAATTTTCCCAGGCAATCTTGTTGCAAACCTGGGCCCAATTTGTGGCCATTCCAAGCCAAACAGGAATGGGAATCCTTGTAGTCCTTATTGCCTTAATCGAAGATATTTCCCAGGATTCTCTTGCCTGAGGAATGCACAGCGCTGAATGGCTCAAAACCTTTTCCTATTACATAGGCACAAACTATAACAATTAAACATATGAGTAAATAAGTCTCTGAATATAAAATAGGGACAAAAGCTTCAAAGGTTCAAGAAGTTGGGAATAAAGAGAGTTAATAAATTTCACTCTCCATTCTTCAGCTCACTTAGCTCTGTTCTCAGATAGATGATGTTTAAAAAAAAAGAAGCGTGCTCATGACAAAAAACAGGGTTATAAATATAAAAAGGGATTCATTGTCAAGCACCAGTAACATCACCAGCGTTATGCAGGCAGGATGAGCTCAGAATTTTCCCCAGAAATAGACATTTAATCCAGGAAAAAAGAGGAAAGTAATTTTTAGCACTGTGACTGTCAGGGCTACTCCTTGCATGGTGATGGAAAGTTATCCTTCTGGCAAAGAACAGTTTGCATTGAATGAAGAAACTCACAGCTAACGGCGAAGACATCGACTTGGTATGAACCAAATGCTTCACAAACTCAAAGATGTGCTCCCAAATGATAGCTTTGGAGTTTACCAGTAAAGCCAAATCCATATCTTCAAGGTGCTACAGAGTCAGATAAGCTTATCTCATTTCTTTTTTAAAAAGTGGGACATGAAGACTGTCTGTTTGGCTTCTGCTGTGCTGGAGTGCTAGGATCCATTGTGGGGTGGTCACTGCAATCCTGCTGCAAGCTATTACTCCATAATGGCCCGATACAGTGCAGGCTCAATGTAATCCTCACGATAGCGCGAGTTGATCACCCTCTGTCTTTTTCTCTCTTGTTTGACTTCTTTCTCTGTGAAGATCTCTGTGAAGCGCATGTCAGAGGCAACAGACTGCAAATCAAGTAAGGACAAGAAACGTTAAAAGGACGATGGAGAAAACTGGACACAAGTGATGATGATTCGTCACAATTTTCCTCTTGCATAAAAAATCACATTATTTTACTGGAAAACAACTGAGAGTAGATTTTGGGAATCTAACTATCCAGTTTAGAATTAACTAAAGTACTGTAGATCCACCTCAACTCTTGAGACTCCAAGTGGCTGTTTACCATTAATCTACAAATTTGCAGAGTTCAATAATAGGCTCAACGAACAGTATTCTGAAAATATATTTTCCCTTTTCTTTGAAATGACTTTTGGAACCTTTAGTTAATAATTTTGTTATGTCCTTGAAGCATCTGGAAGTATCCCAGTGACAGAAGAAATGCTCCCTATGTGGGAATTGATGCTCTCTTGTGTGAGAAGAATTTTACATATTAAAATATAACACTGTTTGACTTACTAGCCTTGACTTGACTCTTTTAGGAAGTTCTTCATCAAGTGTATACACATCATCCCTTTTTGCCATCAGTTGGGATCCATCTTCAAACTCTACCTAGAATCAGAAATCAGGTTGCTGTCAGATGAACATAAGCATCAATTGCTATTTCTGTATCATGCAATTCAGTACAGAATGTTTTATGGAGCAGGATCCCAGCCAAGTGGCATACAATTTCATGTACTCATCATGGAGGAGTTGGCAGACCAGCTGCTAATAACAGAAGAGAATGTCTAGAAACTAGTTTACATAGCCACAATTACAAAGCATGATAATTAACACCTTTATACAAATGTTAATATATCCATCAACGTATCTTTTGGAACAGTCAATTACACATATTATCTTGCTCATGGCAGACCACACTACAACCTTCAGAGATTTCTGAACTCCCAAATTAACAATACACAAAGAATTAAAAAGAGGGAAAATGAGAAGATGGATCCATTCCTCTCACTCACCTGGTACATCTGGATGACATGAGAAGCCACAAACTTAGCACCATAGACTTGTCCATCTGTCCATCTCACTTGAACAACTTCTCCTGGGGATGGAGGCCCAAGCTGGAGGCAATCTCGACTCTGTTCATGATGGAGAAAGTTTGAGAAATATAATCATCTACTGAATAGCAAACAGAAGAAACATTGCCTAAAATAATAGACCCTGGAGAAGCTTGACAATTGAGCTGGTATATGGCAATCAGGAGAGCAGGTACAATTCTGTTAACATCAGGAGGTAGTTGTAATGAGCTTAATCTTATAATCAGAATATTCCTACCGTGAACAGATTACAAGATGTACAAAACTATCCTTATTCTACAACTACTCATTTATTATATAGATATCTGTATGAACATAAAGATCTGACAATAGACTGGAATCTTCATCTGGAATTTTTTGTTCTCTAACGAAAGATTCTAAAAGGTACTGAAGAGAGGGAAGGAGAAAGGCAAGAGATTTCTAATTTAGGAGTCAAATAATCTATGCTATATTTAACTTTGCATTATGCAGCTCAAAAGTATTGTCCGGATGTTTCAGAGATTTGACCCACTTCAGCAATCTGAGATTTTATGTTTCTTAAGACTATATTTTTTGGTGCAATAATTCTTTTTACTGCAAAGCATACCTCAATATCTTCTGGATATAGGTTATCACTGAATGAGCCATCATCAAAATTGACCTCATAAAATGTTTCCTTCGTCAGATTGACTACTTCACATTGATAGAAACGTCCATTCTTGTGCTTGCTTATCACAGGCTGTCCCACAGCAAGATCCTGCAGACCGGCCTTAGCTCGCTGAAGGAACAAAGGCGCTATAATCAATGTTATATTCAGAAGATAAAACTCAATGGTTTAACTACATTAAATACTTTGAAGGTTGTGGAAAGTTGCACAAAATACAAGTGCTTCCTATGCATTATCTGGAAAGCACAGGAAGATTATTTTTACATCTCTTTTGAAAAGTTTTTTTAATTTAAGATTTTTATTATGTCTTTATATTTTTATTGCTAATGCAAACTATATACCATAAACTTTTAATGAAGGTAAATACATAAAAGATTCAGTAATATTAATAGCAACAAAACTATAAGTTGCTTTGAGCAGATAAACATTTTAAAATAAGGGACAAAGCCCTTAGCCTCCTGAACACTTTTATTACTGCCTTTCCAAACTGATTAAGATCTTCAAAAGTAAAGTGTCAAGTACAAATGTTAAGTTAGGCTGACCCAAATATTAAGTCTCTATTACTTACTTGAGATGGAATTTTATGTCGAAAGCAGGTAATGAAGACCACAAAGGGCCAGTCGTCTGGCTGCATCATGACTCCAGCTGCTTGAGCACAGCTGACGTGGAAAGATGTAGGACAGCGGCCATGAGAGCACTGCACGCAACAACCAGCTGTTCTCTTCCGCCTCTTCTTGCAGAAGACACATTTCTGTGAAGAAACAAATTTAACACTTCAATCAAGATGAAGCTGATACAAGCATGTATCAGATGCTTGGACACCAAAAGACACACATGAACCTATCAAATTCAGATGTAGATTTGTTAACAGGTATTGAAATAATGAACTACAGTGTGGATTTATATTTTCAGACAAATCTGCATTCCATGTGTATTTCAATGGCACTTACAATCTGCTTCAATGGCCAGGCATTTTCTTTAAAATTATTACTACTGTACAATCTTATGAAGAAAAAAAAATACATGTTTAATTATCACACAATTACACTATAAATGTAATTATATTTCCCTATATATTTCCTGAATCTCATGTAGGGATTGTCTTGTCTTTACTTATATTCTAAAATATGTGACTATTAATGAGAAGTCTCTGTATGCTTCTTTTTGTACATAGTGTATTATAGCACACATTGGGTAAAATCAAAGCCCTGATTTTTGCATTTTCATCTTCCTTTACATAATAGGATACGGTTTGTCCTATCCCTTGTGTTATTTAACATCAACATGAAAGAAGTTACTTAGAGTGAAGTCTCACTCTATGACTACTTTTCCCATGCATAATAGAATCATGCATTGTGATAACACTTGCCTTTTTTACTGGATTATTATAGACAGCACACATATGCACTATGTGCAATACATCATTAATTTACAATTACTCAATTCTACAAATAATTGCTAAGTTACATTCATTATTACACTGCATACAACTTCTTTCCTTAATCTGTCACCTTGCAGATATGCTGTGCTCCAACTTCCATCATTTTTGGCCACCATGACCTTTGTCCCCCGGCCAGTCTTAAAATAATAGTAGTTTTGTCCAATACTTTTGAATGGGAACAAGTTGGTAAACTCTATGTACTATCATCCAATGTTCTATCACTTGCATTATCACAAATTATGAAATCTAAAAATATTTTTCCTACGTTCTCAGAGTTCTGATTTAAGAATCTCATGAAAGCATAGAATAAGCATGTATTAATCAATTCAAACTACTGTTAATTTTCTTACCAGTCGGAAACGTTGCAATGGAATTTTGCTGACATCAACTGGACTACGCTGAGCAATGTTTATAAATTTGGCCTCCATAACTGCAACAGCACACATAACATGAACCCACCTGAGAAAATTAAGAAGTATTTAGTAAATGTTAAAAATTGGCTGCAAGATATGGATAACCAAAACTGATATTGGTAAAACAGCTCAAAAACAAACATATATGCATATGTAAAGAATAGTAACCTTATGAACAATATGATCTCCCTCACTCTCAATACAGCTGCATAATATATCTGAAAGAAGTGCTTTGCAAAATCATTCAGTACAAAAACAGCTACATACTGTGGAAGGCTCATAGCTTCTTCTCTCTCTACTGTATGCATGAAGAGATAATAGACTATTGGCAATGTGATAGTCTTTGCAGCAGTTTATGAAACCTTCATTGAATGTGTTCTGAGGAGGGGATTTTTGCTTATAACAATAGACTTGCAAAACATGAATGAATGAATGAATGAATGCAGTACTTTGCACAACCATAGCATCAAGTAACATTGTATCACACCTGAGAAACATTACTAATTTGTTGCTTAACATGAGTTGATGTCTATTAGTTCAGAGGTCTTCCATACTTAATTATCACAAAAACTCACTTGTTATCATTGGCTTTTTGAAGTGCACCTCCACGAAGTGAGCATAAACAACAATCCTGACAGACAAAAGAAAATCACATTTATTTATTTGCATTTATTTATATCCTGCTTTTATTATTTTTCTTTATTTTTACTCAAGGACATATCCAACACACTTTCCTCCTCTTATTTTCCCCACAATAACCACCCTGTGAGGTGAGTTGGGCTGAGAGAAAGTGACTGGCCCAAAGTGATCCAGATGGCTTTCATGGCTAAGGTATGATTAGAACTCCTGCTTTCTAGCTGGGTGCCTTAATCACTACACCAAGCTGGCTTTCATGTTGTTGAAACCATACCAATTAATACTGTATTATTATAGCACTACATTTTATATTTTTTTTCTGAAATACATAAATATTCTGCAATGAGAATCATACAAGTTAAATAATTATTTTGTGCATTAATTGTTTTTGTCTTACAGAAGATCTCATAGAAGAAACTAAGCTAGCTCTATAGAAAACAAAAGTGCTAGGTAGAATGCATTTTATTAATGCATTAGGGACACACATAATAGAAAACTATCCACCCCTGTGCGGAAGTGATGCAGGACCTGTCTTACTTAGATGATTGTTGAAAAACCTATCCTATCCTATCTGGCAAGGTGATACTTCACCAGACATGCATGACAGCAGAGTTGCACATCAATATGTCTGAACCATACAAGCCAAATAAACCTGGAAAACATAATCTCCTAGCAGTATTCCATTCCCTAAACTAAGTTTCTAAAATAATGATAAACATTTTAAAAATTTAAAAACTAATCTCAATGTGTGTGCACATGTTTGATTCAAGAGATTCAGGGACGCTATCTCCAGGAGGGATTGCTAATTAAGCCAGCTTGAAGATGAGGTTTTAGTACCGCAGGACTAGATCATGCAATAGTGATGAATACATTTAATAATGGATAATACCGAATCAACCAAATTATTTATTTAAAATATTCCATGAAGTAAAGTCCTATCAGAGACCAGATCTTCTTTACATTTTAATAAAACTCTTTTATACAAATAAATCTATTTCAATAACAATCTACAACTGCAAACTCCAATGCCATTGAACTAAGGCTGATGCATGAACACAGAAGAATTTTAACAGACCTCTTCTAAAGCATTGGCTTTGCATCGAGAGCACTTCCAGTCTTCAGCTGCCTTCTCAGGGGCTACTCCATAACAACCTACATTTAAAAAAAAAGGTTTTTAGGCTAAGCAATAAAAATCAGCGATGTTTCAATTTTCATATTCCTTCTTAGTTTAACAAATATTAATAATGCATTTATATCCACAAAATAAGTTTGACCAGTCTTGGAAGACCCACCTATGACACACTAACAAAAAAGCAATACTGATCTATCCATAATCTGATCTCTCATTAAAAATATAAATTTTATATCTGTGTTTCTTTATTATTTACTCAAGCCATAAAAATGGTCATGATGGGTCAAATCCATCTCTGCCCCCTTTCAATTCAATGCATTTTACAACAGAAAAAAATGAACTCTAGACGTTAACTATTATAGTGCCTTATATCTTTGAGGGTTTTTTTTTACTGCTTTAAAGTATTAGTGATATCCAAAGCATTAGTAACTGGCATTCCACTGAGATTTTCCTTTCTGAATTCTTATATTGTGGGCTAATTTTCCGGAGTGCATCTTAATTTTCATATAGCATGAAAAGTACAGTGGTTATCTTGATATCCAACTGATTTGAAACTCATCAAATTTGGTACTCAACGCAATTTTGTCCCAATACTCATCATTTGTTTGGTACTCAATGCACAAACTAGAACTTGTTGGTGTCACCTTGTAACTCACTACATTATTCCTTATGGGAAAAATTTGGTACTCATTGTTTTTGGTACTCATTATGCCTCCCGGAATAAATTAACATTGAGTACCAAATACCATTGAGTATCTGGAAGGATATATTTTGTGTTTATTGCACTTTATTTATTTATTTT
>JAEANM010016748.1:0-13176 GCA_017656035.1 Myanophis thanlyinensis
TCTTCTTCTTCTTCTTCTTATTGTTTTGTAAACATTTCTTGCAGTTTTATATAATTTAAAATATAATTTCTAAAAGTTGACATAAAAGACCAAAAGATCCTTTTCCCCTTGCAGATCTCCATCCTCTTCTTTAATTAACTCTTCCAAAAGTGATGCCATTTTTAAACACTTTAAAACAAGTTTGATTTTATTTTGTGTGCTCAAAGTCCTAAAGATCCAGTATCCAAAGTTCCAAAAACCACCAAATAATCCAATCTGTTTCTTCTTGTTTCTTTCTTTTACTTTCTCTTTCCAAGGGGGAGAACTGTATTATTTTCAGGGGAGTTTCAATTACAATGTATCTTAAAAAGGATTTATTTCTTTTTGTTTCCTGGTGGTTTCTCCGTTGTTTCAAAAGCCACCCTTTTCCCCTCCCATCTGCTTTCCTTCTTTTTAGAAAAGTTAAAATGTTCAAGATTCTTTAGTTGTCCCTTTGACACTTTATTTCCACCTTAAAAGTGCCTATTCATGTCAAAAGGGATTAATAGCAGTCTCTTGTTTGAATCACTTCTTCTAACTGATCAGAGTTAGTAATATTGTAAATCTGGGAGAGAAAAAATTTCCCTTCCCTTCTCCTTCATCACTTCAAAAAGTTTCTTTGGGAATAATATTAATCTTAAAAAATCAAATTCAAAATCCAGGATATTTTGCATAGATGTTTCTCCGTAAATCCGGTCAATCAAGCTATCTCCTTACCAACTGCCTCCTATACAATCTTGTCCAGTCGGGTTCTTCTTTGAGTTGGCCATTTCTGACCACTGCTGCAACCACCTTCGGGAAAGGGAAAGCCAGCTGAGAAGGAGATTTACAACTCTCCTCAACCCTGCTGGCAGATACCCCCTCTTCACCACCTCTGCGGGGTGGCTATAGCTCTGAAGCCAAACAGCTTGGGGCACTCTAGCAGACAGCATAGATCGAAACCACGCATGATCACGGATTCCGACCTGTCCCCGAAGAAGCCAAACCGGAAGTCCTTCGGAAAATTATTAATAAATTTTGTAGGGTTGTCATTCCAGTTTTTATCTATAGGGCCATATGATCTTTTCCACATCATAATTTCTAGCAAAAAGAATGGGTATAGATGATCTATGCATAAAATGAAACAGTATTTTTTTCTCTACACAAAATATTGATCTATTATTCTATTATTTAGAACAGAGTTTCCCAGCCTTGGGCCATGGATCAGTAGTGATCTGTGGCCCATTAGGAACTGGGCCATGCCAGTAAGCATCTGTGCATGTGTGGGATCCAAGTAGCATGTGAAAGCACACACTCACAGTCCATGGAAAAATTATTTTCCATAGAAATGGTTCCTGGTGCCCAAAAGTTTGGGATTCCTGCTTTAGAACACAGTTGCCACCAATGTGAAGCCACAATCTGTTATAATGCTCTTGGAAAATGTTTCTGTTGTTTTTGCAATGTTCAAATTTTTATTTTGAAAGCTGGTATCAATGCATTTATTTGGCAGATTTTAGCAACCTAAATAAACTAAGATATGACAGGCATCCTGAACTTCTGATATGTACCTAGAAATGTTGCCATTCCAGAAAAAGAAATCTATTTCTTTTATGAGCCAAAGGAAGGACTTCAGTATAATTCTAGAAATAACTATTTCTATAAACTGTTTTGTTTTGGGTTTTTTGGGGTATGTGTGTGTGTGTGTTAATCCAGAAAAATCTCACTTCAGTGAGAGTTGCTCATAATTCCAATTAATTTCCTGAATAAATTTTATGAAAGAGAAAAGCTGAATGCTAATTTCCCCACAATTCATAATACAGAAGGCTAGATATACCCTATTGTGGATTTGAGAAATCAAAGATATTTCTATTATTTGAAAGTTCTACTTGCATATTTCTGAAAGACTAAAGAACTGCCCACACTCAGTTTATCTTTCCTGCTGACAGAAAACTCTGTATCATCATTATCCATAAATAGAGCTGAAGCAAAACATGTACAAAATGTAGTATTAATAATTAAGAATGAGCCGTAAGTAATTCTAAAAAAAATTGTTAATAGCCACTGAAGAGTTGATTTCATAAATCCTTGTAAAAGGATCCTTTTTACAGGAAAAGGTTAGTTGATGGAGATTTCCAACAAATATCACTGATATCTCTTTATTTAAATCTGACCACAAGTTCTTTTTTGATAGATAATTCTTTTTGTTCAATAGTTAAGGTCCACAAAATGAAGAAAATGCATATAAATTATAAATAACAGATTATTTTGTGGAAATGTATTTTCATTTAAATTTGTACTTAGAAAAAGATGTGACAATTTTTCTGGGCTTTTAAAAAAAATTAAAAATAGACAAAATGGATTGAAATTGCTTTTATTTTAAAAATTTGTAAAGTAGCGTAGGTGGTTCCTTTAAATATTTTAAACATTTTACAAAGTCTTAATACAGAGCCAAGTACCTTTAACAGTAGAGGGTCCACATGATAGTCATCCCCTACACACACACCCGTGCATCCTAGTGCATTCATGGACCAAGCAATGGATTTTGTGGAATAAAAATATTCATTTTGATTTTCAGTAAGATTCTCAAATAATTGTGACCAGAGAAGAAGCAGGAGAAGGTGGGGAAAGAAGAGAAGGATGACCAGCAGCAAGGTAGATGGACTCAGTACATTGGAAATGACTGTACCATTCGGAGACTTGAAAGAACAGATTAAGGATAGATTGTCATGGAGAAAATCTATCTATGTGTTCATTAGGAGCCAAAAACAACTTGACAGCACATACACAAATCAGTGTATATGAAAGCATGTATAACATTTTTTTCATTTTTAGAAATGGAATCAGTTAGCAAACATTACAATGAATTACAGAAATGAGCTTAATATTGGTTTCCAACCAGCGGTGAAATTCAGCTGGTTCTAGCAAGTTCGCTAAAACCGGTAGTAAATTTTCTAAGAAGTTCAGAAAACTGATTGTTAGAAGAAATCGCCTTTTGTTTTTTTCTACTTTACAGGGTTAATCCTGTAAGGAAGGCAGAAAAAACCATTCTGGTGTTGTTTCTAGCCTAATCTTTATTGCCCTGCTTAGAGAAACTTCCCATCCAGTCACATGACTCCCCCAGCCATGCCCACCAAGCCACACCCATAGAACCAGCAGTAAAAAAAATTGAATTCCACCACTGCTTCCAACTGACTAGCTACCCTAAAAATATTCAACTCTAGCTTCATATTGATCAGCCTATTAGAAAGAAATTCAACTATTTCAATTTGGAAGAAGCATTCACTACAGGGAGGTAATTCCAATGCCAATAAAAAAACTATGTACGTAAGCAAGTTCTGATCCAAGGCTGTATGCACTCACTCTTCTTTAATACTGTTTTACACTGACAGTCCTAATAATGACAACAACAACATTACAATTTTCAATGGATTAGAAATGGGAAGAAATTACCTCCACGTATCAGATCACTCTGGGGAAAAATATGTTTTTGTTCTAAAACTAAATTACTGTAAAACAAAATAAGTTAATGAATGGGATGCTTATGCAAGGTTTGAATATGGAATTCTTAAAATTATCGCAAAAATAGTAGTTAATTTCCAAAAGAATAAAAATTGGATTTATTGAGGGCCGTTTGATCAAAATTTCAACCACACCCTGAGGCATTTCTGAATTGGTTTTGAACTGAGTAGGATTCCCATAGTTAAGAGATTGTTTTCATGGAAAATTGGGTGCTCTAATCTGATTACCAATATTTTATGTTGGATGTATTATAGTTGGATGTATGTAGTCACTATCCTTGATTTTTTGCAGTTAACCAAGGAAAAGAAATGGGGTACACTCTTATATTTGGAAAGTATGTAATGCTGTTCTATAGGGCTGGATGAAATATGAAATGCTATCTTATAGGGCTGATTTGAGGTAAGTTTTCATGTTAAAATAGCAGAGGGAAAACGGAGGACAAACTATACCAAAAGAGCCATTTCCTGTATCATGCACTGGAGGGCAATCTTTTCAAAATACAGAAAGATGTGGATATTCTGAATTAAAAGCTGTAGAGAAAAATAAAATAAAACAAAGTCTCAGAACAATGTTAATAAACGAAAAGAAAAGTAAACATTCCTGTCTTAAATTATTGTGGGTTTTATTTTCTTTTGTTTACAGCCAATGATATTTTGCAAAACCTACTGATTTGTTTTCTGCATTTCTCATAGTCACACAGATATGACAGTCTGGCATATGCAACTTTCTGTAATAATACCATTTGGGGAAACAATAAATAATGTGTACCTTTGTGGAAATCACAAAAGAGAAAAACATGTCATCTGTCATCAATATAATTTTTGTTTTGTCTCTAAAACATTTTGGTCTCGTAGTAAATGAAAAGACCCATTTGAATTGAGCAGATCTGTTGGGAGTGGGAACTTCAGGCCTTTGACCCTGAAATGGACAACAAAGATTGTCCGTCTCCCTATGTGTTAGAGCTATCTTTTTGAAGCAAGCGGTCAGGATGTTTTGTGATGCAGCAGTGTGGAAATGCAGAAATATCTAAGATAGCAAGTGTTGAGAGAAGGATAATTGACAGCATACTTGGAAGGAGTTTGAAGTTGGACAGAAGAAAATATATGGTCTTGGTTTACACGAGAACTATCTACTCTCTGGAGTGAGCAGGCGAATTAACGGGATTTGCTAAATCACGAAAACACTAATTAGGCAACATTAAGTAAATATTATGACTGCAATCTAAAGAAAGTCAGGCACACCCTTTGCAGAAAGTAATTTGTCATGGCAACACACCGTATTTGCCTAAGGGCAGGTTAACTCCATATTCTAAATTGCAATATGCAAAATACAGGCCTCATACTGAAATTTGCTCTGTGGGCATACTTTGAGAATATGTTGATCATTTTAGGATTTTAGATATTTATATCTATTGGAGTGTAAGATGTCCTTTCTAATTAGCTTGATGATCTCCTTCTCTGAAAGCCAATTGTGAAGATTAAATATAGTTATAGCTTAGAGACATTAGCCTTTTTACCTTTATATGCAAATTTGCTATGAGATTGCTGCTTTTTCCTCTTTATTTTTCACTTCTCTAGCAATTTGCAATATGTTTCTAGAGGTACCAGTTTGGGCAAACTTTTCTGGCTTACCATCTGGCCATTGGTAATATTGTATTAATATTATTTTCAGGAGAAATCTGTTCTTTGGAAGAAAAAGTCTCATCCAATTCCTCAAAAATCACCAGTTTCTAAAAGCTTTCCTTCATATAAAAGACATGCTTATTAATGGGATTTTTGATATATTTTTATAATTGTTTCCTTAAACATTTTATTGAAAACAAAACAAAACTTGAGCATTATTTTTTTAAATAGTAAATTTATCTGAAAGGAAAGCTTGATTTTTTCCCCCAAAGTAGTTTATCTTAAACATGGGAACATTACTCTGGATTTCCTGAAAATATGCTAACAAACATAGTGTTTGTTTTGTTGTGTTTTCTTTTTGTAGGATGGTTATTTAAAATTAGCATAGTTTTCCTTGGGGGTAAATATGGAAATTGGTAATGCATGCTTTAAGTAGACTTACTTTTCCCCATCCCATATATATTTATGTATGTGCATAACCATCTGAATATATCTCTGTTGGCATAGACAGACATCAAACTGGATAGTTGATAGATGTGTAATATACACTAGAATTTATTACTATTTCACAGAGAAATTCTGCCTGAGATTATAAATTGTTATGTTCTTAATTTTTAAATTTAAGAAAGTCTACAATTGTCTAAGTTACAAAAATGGTTTTTTTAAAAACCTCCTGGTTTTTAACCTGATGCCTTAACCAGTGTCTCAAACTGGATATCTAGAAACACATTGCCACAGTCCAAACATTTTCTAAAAGCTTCAATGCATCTGTGTACAATGTCAGCCATCAGCCTTAAGTTTCCCAGTCAAGAACAAAGGAAAGCAGATTTTATTTCTGCAAATAAGTCATCTTCAGATTTCCTTGACCATTCTCCCCTTGAGAAAGCTGAAAATTAAGCTATTTGTAAGGCTGAAATACACATTTTCATTATGGTTTTCTACTTAACCTTGTCTAGACTGTAACTTTTATTGCTGCATTCTATGTCTTAGAAACGTTGCTTTGTACATGCTGTATACAACTGTTGTGACTTTTTAGCAAGAAAAGCAATTTATGTAGAATATGTTAAATTTTATAACATTATAACAATAACATGTTGCATATATATTTTAAAAATACACTAAAAGCAATCTACGTCAGCTCTAAAATCTACTCATTCAGCTTCTGTTCTTAAAATGAACAGAGCAGTTCATAAAGTTAGTAGCACCTCATACTCATGTTTTCAGATTCAGATAAGTGTGACTGTTGCAAGGTTAAAGAAAAACATTAGATGAGCTGAATCACAGTAAGAAAAAAAAATCTGCTATTTCTTTCTGAAGGAATAATTATATACTATTTTTAGTAAGGTAGAGATAAATTTATTAGGAGAGGCGAGCAACTTCAATGCCGTCCTCAGCTATGTAGTCCTTCTCTACACAGCAGCAGAGCCTTATCCATTATAGAGATTTGTATTATATAAGGTTTGTTTATTCCATGAAGTCATTCTAGGATTTCATTTCCTTCTACAACATTTTGTTAGAAAGAACTTTGTCAATAAATTGGCAGCAAATTCTTGTTGTTCACTGAATTGAATAAGATAGAAACTGTGGTTTTCATTTCATTATTGTAGCTAAATTTTCTCTCAGAGGAATCCAAAAGAGAGTAGAAGAAAAAAGAGTGAGGCTATATTCTCAATTATTGAATGAACCAGAGGAAAATGTTTTCTCTACACCATTCTTCTCTATTTCATTATACTTTTTCCAGGATTTAGAGATTTGGGATGAATATCAAAGATACCTGGCAATCTATCCAATGAGCTTTGGCTCAGCCTCTAAGCTGAATTCCCATGAACTCTGACATTGATTACTGTGCATCAACTTTCATTACCCTCTTTTCAGTGAAGCATTCCATAATTTTCCTATATAGCAAAGTAAGGAAATACCAGCCTACATTTTAGTGCTTTTCTGCTTATGCAGCATGTCTTGGCTTTCCTGTTTAATACTTAATGCTGATGTCCTGAAAGAAGTGAGAGTTGGCTGTTTCCCTTCTCTTTTTGGCTACCAGTGTATTTGCTTTAGAATAATAAAGTTCATGAACAACTTCCTGTGTTAAAGACATTCCCATGAGTACTTAATGAGTGATACTGAGTACAGAAATGTTGGCATGAAATTTCTTGCTAAAGCAGCGAAGTGTTTGTATCACATATAGCATCATAATTATACAGTCATTCACCTAAAGTGAGTATGGTGTTCAAACAATGGAGTGGTTGGAGTTCTTCAACTTAAGTTGCAAGTAATACTTTGCTTCAGATTAGTGCCTAGTGAACTCAGCTGTGGCATTTTCTCTGCAAACTATGAGTCTAGACCAGGGGTGGGCAATTACGGCTCCTTCTTGACTCGTGGACTTCAACTCACAGAATTCCTGAGCCAGCATGGAATTCTGGCTGTTGAAGTCCACGAGTCAGGAAGGAGCCGTAATTGCCCACCCCTGGCTCTAGACAGTTAATAGTACAGAAAAATAGGCAAGAAGATAGCACCAAAATCTTACTGGTCTGCCAGTATTCCCCGTATCACTTCCCATACAAACAGTCTACTCAGGAACCTTCTAATTGCATTTCAGTGACATACAAGTAGTCATCAACTTATAACCTTTTGTTTAGTGCAGGGCTGTCAAACTCCTTGGACTTGGACTTTCCTGTTTTTACTTTTTCATCCAAGAAGCTTCTTCAGCTCTTACAGGATAGCGGGGAATGGAAGGATTTATACTCCTGGGATAGCTTCTTGGAGGACAAGCAAAACATTTTCAAAGAAAAAACATAAGAAAGTCCAGTTGCCTCCTGAAAAAAGGACAACCATGACCTGGATGACTGAGAATCACTACAGATTTTTAGCTTGGCAACTGGTGTGTTTTTCTGATAGTTGCAATGTCCCAGGTTTATGTGATCATCTTTTGCGGTCTTTGACAAGCAAAGTCAATGGGAAGCCAGATTACTTAACAACCATATTACTAACTTAACAACTGCAGTGATTCACTTAATAACTCTGGCATGAAAAGTTGTAAAATGGGACAAAACTCACTTAACAACTGTCTTGCTTAGCAACAGAAATTTTGGGCTCAATTGTAAATTGATGACTACCTGTATAAGATGGTGATTGAAATTCTCACAGAGGACTGAGTCAAATTGTCCTATTCCTAGCAATTTTAGTTGTAACTAAGAATTTCTTTTCATCTATATATTACTAAACTCTTGTTATCATAACTTGAATAGAGCATCATAGGGCAACAATTTTTGAGTTCTCAAATAAGCTAACTTATATAATATGTTCAACATATGTTCCTATACATATGTTACATGTTTCTTTAAACCATGGCTATAATTCATAATATTGTTTCCACAAAAATGTCTACATAATCTGAATGATTTGGTAATTTTCTCTTTTTCTTAATTTAGAATTAGAGGTGATCTATCCTTAGCCTGCTCTTTCAGGTCTTTTCATTGCTACTATAATAATACATTCACATTGCTGCTAGTTATTCTCTTCTCTTCTTTCTATCTTTTGCATCATTAGAGCTTTTTTCAGGAAGCCAGGACTTCTCATAATATGTCAAGAGACAAATTGAGCTGGCTTATTTCTGCCTTGAGTAAGAACACTGGGTTGATTTGTTTGATGGTTATTTGTTTCTTTTCTTGGCTATCCAGAATCTTGTCCAGCATCAAAGTTTAAAATCATCACTATTCTGCTTCTTCAATGTCCAACTTTCACTTCCATATAGTATCTGTCAAAGTTACACACAACATCAGCAACGCAATCAGAACTCCAAAGAAATGAAAATCCTTAGAATAAGATTTTATTGAAGACATTGTATTGGCACGTCTGGAGAAATCCTGAATCTAAAATTCCCAGGCTTTCTCCATCCAAGTAAAGTGAAAGTTCCTCCCCATTAATTCCCACATGTCAGCTCCTCACCAATCCATTCAAAGATAGATCAAAGCTCTCCTCTATCCCTAGCCCCCAGCAGGTGCAAACTGACCAGTGAAAACTCTTATGAGAAACTTTGAAGAAGAATGTAAAATAACAGTTTCTGAGTTGACTCTTTCAAGACTGCAAGTCCCCAACTCTTTGACCTTGAACAGTAATGTGTCAAAACTAAAAGGACTAGAGTAATAATTGCAAAACCACAGAGTAATAAATTCCCAGCATAGAATATTCCTTTTAGGGTTGACAGTATCGCAGACAATACCATGGGTTGCATGATTCTGATCTTTAAAAGTAGCTTATAAAGTAATAGCATGGCAAAACTAGCAATCTTTTAAAAGAAGCATCTCCCACATTAGAAATTAGGAATTATGATAGAGATACTGTAATATTATTACATATGAGCAGGATTTTACTTAATCTTTAGTACATTAAATAAGAATAAGAAAATTGAATTTGTTCCTGTACACTAGTAGGATGAGGAGAAAGTTTGTTTTGGGATTTTTCTGATCTGAAATAGACAATTTTCATATCCTAACAAAATGTTAGAGTTAATTTACCATTTTTATCATTTCAAATTCCCTCTGTAAAGAATTTAGAGGCAAGGAGCCAAACTATACAAGCAAAAAACTCTGAATTATAAAATGCTTACATGTGTGGGATACTGTGGTACGTCAGCACTACATATGTAAAACTGTTCTAGAATAACTAAATAATTTATAATCTTTCATTTATAATCATTTGTTTATTTAGAGGTATTCCTGAACAATTAGGGGATTGTCCCAGAAATTGGAAATATAGTCTTTAGAATTTTAATTTTAGACAGTTGTTAGTTTAGTTCAAATTTTGTACATTTCCTTTCATTAGCTATCTATAGTTCATTTATTTGAAGGAAATGTCTAACTTAGCCATTGAACAATACCTGGATTATTCATCTCATCCACTATGGTTTAAGAAAACATGATTTTGCATAGCTTTGGATAATAGGAACCTCAATTTAGTAACTGACTACCTTAATGTAATGACCCTTTTCCTCCAAGAGCTGTTTTGAATCCAACCCAAACTAAGGCAAAGGAAACTAATTTTGACTGTAATGGCTACAGGCATAATGAGATTATGCTGAAAAAATCCTGTCATTTTTTTTAAATGTTATGTATTCTCTTTAAAAATTGATCTGCTGTTTGGACAGAAAAAGAATGGCATCTTCATGAACCTTATATATTTAGTATTGTCATTCCTCCGCCCCCACCCCACCAAAAAAGAATCTGGCTATTATAACAAAACGTATTATATAGTTTCTGGATAACAATCTAGAATATAAACCTTCAGGCCAAGTTTTTCCCCATTTAGTAATACTAAATAAGCACATTAGGAAACCACATAGTAAAATATATTTGTGTAGCAGTAGCTTATATGGGAAACTGGAGAAGAGGACAGTTCAAGGGTGTTTAGACTGATCAATTCAACAAGGATCCACAATTAAATATGATTGTCATATTAGCATTCATATTCAATTACTTTAGGCATGTGGTCATTTCCTTCTTTTTAAAATATATGTGAATAACTTAGTGAACTCCAGAATATAACAAAATTTATTATTGAGAAAGATAGAGTATTCATGTATTGCTCTACATGAATATTTATTATATGATAACTATTAGAACGGAAAATGCCTTACATGTGTAAAGGTAGGTGAATCATAATGGATCTAATAACCAAGAGAGGGAATGTTCTTACTCTACTCTAATTACTGCTACTCTAATTTTGAGTCTAAAATTTTACAGTAGAGACTTTGAGGTTTTTCTGCCTGATAAGAATTGTCTCACAAGGTAAGTCCCATTTTCTTCTCTCCTATCATCTAAATAAACTACTAGAGGCAGCTCTAGCAAACCCAGTTGCCTATTGTGGCAAAGTATCTGGAGCTTTACTCCACTGTGAATCTGTTCTTAAATAGTGGGAGAAAAGGCAATGAAGAAAAGGCAAAATGATTGCTGCTGAGTAAACATTGTTTAGAGTATACGATACTTTGGGATTCCAGATTTATCTCTCCTATGGCTCAGCTTAGTGATCTCATTGTCAACTAGTATTCAAATGTTAGTGCTATTTGCTTGAATTTCTGCATTTGTGTCAAAAATCTTTCTGCTGAATGAGTTTTATCATGAACTCAATAGTTAGCCTTATGTGGTACTTAAGAATTAGCTTTCAATAAGCAGGTATGGAAAATTATATAAGCAAATCTGAATTGACAGAGTGCAGCATATATGTTTAACCTAGCCCATCCCCCACAAATCCTAATGTAGAAGTATTAAGACAGTCACTTTACTACATGATTACTCTTATCATGCTTTTCCTCAATAAAACTGTCCATTAAACTTGTCCCTGAAGCAGAATTGATCCTCCTCCAGTCTCTCTTTCTTGAGTCAACCACTGTCACCAACTGGCCTCCCTTTAATTCTTTCCCTACCCCCTTCCTGCCAACAAGAAGTAAATTATCTCTTTTGCAGCCACTCCCCACAGTAGGCTGTAGGCTTGTTTTCCAAAGGTGAGAACAATTTAACCCATTCATTGATTAGTGAAAAAAAACAATTGGAAGAATTTCCTATTCCTTCTAACTGTTGATGAAATTTCCGAAGCAAAAAGATAAAAAAAAAATATTTCAACCAGTTTCATCCACTGATTAAAAGGATCACTATGGTATTACCCTGTCTAGAGAAGGATAAATATTTGCTTCTGTTTTTCTTCGCTCATGTGTCTTTTGTCTTTTTGTTTATTAGCTTTATAGTATAACCCTCGTTTAATTAATATGTGTTTCAAAGCACATCAACTATATGCACTGTAGAATATACATACCAAAAATAGACAGAAATGCATATTTCTTATTCAACTTGACTGATTCAATCAAGATCTGCAAGGGTGTTGTGCTTACTTTCTCGGCCAAGGTTCTCCCATCGGAATATCCATCAAGCTACTGGGCAATTGGGAAATCATGGTATGTGACATAAATTTGTGGTGTTAATACAACACCTCTGGGAAAGATCCCTAACAAAATACAACCTACTTATGAATAAAAACTGTTTGCTTCTTAATCCCTAAATCCCTAAATCATCAATTTAATCTCATCATCTTTCAACAAAAAATGCATATAAGCTTCCAGGTTTTTTTTAAGTCTCTATTATTTTCTCCCCTAAACTGGGGAAAGCAGCATGGTAACCTCTAGGCTCTGAATCACATAGGACTTTAAGAATAGCAAACAGCACTTTAAATTGTACTTAGAATGCACTAATAATAAATACAACATCTGCAGCACTGGTACAATAGGCAGCATCAAGACTATCCAGTAAGCATATGGGGGATTTGGGACCAGTTGAAGTTTCCTAGTTGACTTTCTAACCAGATATGACAAGGGCACAATTATGTGTTCTTAGCACATGCTCAGTGCATCTATTACAAAGTCCACAGTCTTGCTTAAATTCCTTCAAGACCAGTTAATTTGCATGCCATAAGTATCATGCTTATCTTCTTTTGGTCTCGGTTCATTGCTTTACTTTTGATTGATATCTTATCTCTACTTTCTATATTTCTACAGCTTCCCAATGGGATTTCAGAGGTTTCTTTCTTCTCCACATTCTGAAGATCATTAGAAAAACATTCAATATTAATGTTTTGTATTTGAATTTTTGCCATATTTCTCAACAAATCTTTTGGTAACTTGCTGACATTAATAAACTCTATTACAAGGCAAACATATAAAAATAAAATTTAATACAATTACTTTTCTTGGATTTGAAACATCTGGGTCAATCATGAAACACACAAAACAATCAACCTTTTTTAAAAAAAAATAGGTTTATTAAGACTTTAAACTAGACAAAAACTAAGAAACTAATTTTTAGAATAAAGAGCAAAAATAAAGGCAAAAGTACAGGAAAAAAGACATAATTTTGATTTTCTTTTACAGAAATTATGCTGTGCCTCTTACTCTATAGTTAGAAACATTTTTCTATAATCTATATATCTTTGCATAATAATCAAAACCTTATATAAGTTAATTTTTTCTGTTTCTCTCTGTCTCTCTGTCTCTCTC
>JAEANM010016749.1:0-13174 GCA_017656035.1 Myanophis thanlyinensis
ACAGAAACTGCCTCTCCCCTTATTACATTGTAACTTTGGTGAAGTTTAATTCTGTGCTTGGTGATGTTTAATCCTGTCAGAAGATGGTCAAAAGACTCTAACTTTAAGAAAGCATTCAGATTCATTTGACAGTAGTTAGTTTACTTCACATTTTTAATCAGTTGCATGATTATTTAGTGGGTTTACAAATAGATTTTATTATGTTTTATTTCATGTGTGGTGAGCTGCCTAGAATCAGAATAGGAAGCCCATGCCTTTTGATAAACAAAAACGTAAAGGACTTTCCTTAAATTTTCCATAATGGAAGACTTGTAAATTAGCAGAAGTTAAGCATTTGTTCTTCGTTTTATATGCTGCACTGCAGTTTTAATTAATTGCAATTCATAAATATGTTTGAATAAACGTCTTCCATTAGTGATTCATCTACTAACTTTCCCAGGCTTTTAATCATCCTGTAAAATTTATTTAGTCCTCACGTCATTCATTTTCTGTCGCAGTCACTCGTCTTTGTCTTCCTTGCCAAATCTTTTTTTTTTTTAAGAAATCCACCTGCAACACTCGGGCTTAGAGTTGCAGGCTTACATTTCTGGTATTACATGCATAAAGGCTTGGCATCTATTCTGAGACAACCATCAGTTTCAGATATATTTTGTAAGATATTTTATCCTTCTCTTTTTCTCAGTTTTTTTACCCGATTAAGCAGCTTTCACCCATCCCTTCCAATATTTACCTTTCCTTCTGTCCCATCTCACCTCCTCACTCTGCAGCTCCTGAACCAGACTCTCAGCGTGGGCCAGTTTTGCTTTCAGCTCGGCAATTTCCTGTTCCATTGGCAGAACAATGGCCCGGAGTCGCTGAGTATCCTCTTGTGCCTATAGAGAGACAGACAGACATAGAGTTTTTTTTCCCTGCCCACTGGAAACTCAGTTTAGCCCTCAAAGAGAGATTCTGGTTGAGTGCACCGCTTACTTTTTCCATCTGTTTCTCCAATGAGTCCAGAGGGTTGGTCCTTGGCAGCCTGCTCCAAACGTTTTCTCTGCTGTCCCGCTGGAAAGCTGACAGACGGGCCTCATAGCTGGATATGGTATCTAGAAAGGAAAAACTTTTTTATATTAAAAATTTTATTTTTCCATACATATATTTACATCTTTCATCATTTTGCGCGCCATTTGAATGAGTACATTTATTGTCATATATCACAAATCTATATTTTGTTACTTTATATATAATGTAACAATAACATCATATCCCTATTACTTATTACACCTTATCATAACATACCTTTATTACATATCCTCTATATGTTTCATATTCCTCCGCAACCATTTTTTACATCTCTATTATATTCTCATACATTGCTATTTCTTATTTTTCTTGTCTAACCATAGGTAAAAATCTCCCCATCTCTTATAAAATTGGTTTGCTTCCTTTTCTCTAATTTCCACTGTCAATCTGTCCATTTCTGCACATTCCAGTATTTTTTTTAATCACATTTCCTTCTGTGGGTACTTCTCCCAGCGTCTCCAGTTTTGTGCCCAAACTAACAGTTGAAATCAGCTTTTGAGCTGCCACCTCTAAGGTGAGACCCCACCAGGTCTAGGCTGAAGGCATTTAGGCAAAACAACCCCAGCTCCTTCCCCCTGGGACCTGCACTCCCTTCACCTTTCAAGATTGCCTGCAAGGAAGCCACCTCTTCCTGACAGCGGCGCTGCACAGCATCCACTGCCTCCTGCTTGGTGCCTTCACTCACTGCAGCCACAGCTCGGACTGTCTCCACTTCGGCCAAGGCGGCTGCCAGCTGATCTTGCAGGCTTCGGATGGTCTGTTCAGGATCGGGGTCCCCAGAGAGATTCGGGGCGTGGGGCACGCCCACATCCTGCACCTTCTGAGGCTCTTGAAAGAAAAACGGGAACAAATGTGAATGACAGACGGAGCTATGATTGCTAAATATGATTAAAAGTTAAAAGCTAGACTGGAACCCAGAACTTCCCCCCCCCCCACCACTACTCCCCCGCAGTCTATCAAATCACTCAGCCAATCAACTTTGTAAGCCCTGGACCCGATTTAAACATCCCAGCCGCGACCTTTGACCTCGCTCCGTGTGAGTGACGCCAAAAGGATCTCCTCTCTAGCAAGCCCCGTTGCCACGGGGTGGGGGGAGGCGGGGGGCGTGGCTTCGCACTTGGTCGCCAGCCTGCCGCGGGGAGGGGAGGGGGGGCGTCCGCGCGTACCTTCCATCCCGCCAAGACTTTTCTAACTACTGCTCCGGCGTTGGCGGTGCGGCGGCAGCTGCTGCTTCCCCGGAGACCGAGTGAGGCCGGAATTCCCCGAGAGGAACCGGAAATAGCCGAAGGAATTCGGAAATGGTCGAGAGGGGTGGGGTGGGGGGGAAAACAAACAAACCTATGGACGTGCCGAAGATGGCCGAACGATCGACGCACCGCGGCTCCTCTGTTTAAGGTTGGCTCTTTGCGGGACTCCCCGAGACTTCTCGACCGTTTCCGAAGAGAACCGAAGGGAAATGGCGTATGTAAGCGAGGAGGAACGGCGTTTGTCGAAGCGGTGTTTTTGCATATCCTGGAATTGTCTTTGAAGTCGGGCCTGAGGTTTCGAAGTTTAATGGAAAGTTCCATTGTTGGATTGGAAACTTGTTTTTTCACCAAAAAAATGCCACATCCCGGGACCGAACAGCTCGCTTTATCCCCCGTTTTTAAACCTCAGCAACTTTAAAATGCAAGATTGGACATTGACTGCAGTAAACATTCCTATTCGGAATGGAAGTCCATTCATTTTAAAGTTGCTGAGGTTAAGAAACACTGGATAAAATATTTGGTAAATATCTCACATTGGATACAGTAGTGCGAGTATAGCCTAGACTGGGGGTAATTTTACAAGCTTTTCAAAGGAAGCCAGTTCTCTTCTGAATTGAATACATATTGTGTTAATTTCTTATCTTGAGAAGAACAAAAAAACCCTCTTGATTGTGGAGCAAATGCCTTTTTTACTTTCTCATTTATTTCAAGGGAAACATCTGCAGGTAGTTATAGTTGCAAAAGCTCAGTTAGACATGGCAAAAAAAAAATCTGTTCATCCCCAAATCCCTTTCGGGATAAACAACATTATGCAAATTGAAGAAAGGAACAAGAAATAATATGTGAGAAATTAGAGGCATGAAAGGGGAAAGTTAGAAATATAACCAAATCTAGTTTGCACCAACATCATTCGCCATTACTTTCTGTCCTGAGGCAAAGCAAATCCATGCACTGATTCATGTAAATCCTTGTTCCTTAAACATTATTGCTATCTTTGTGAAGAACATATTAACTCCATCCATCAACTTTTTCAGTTTTCTCCCAGTTGCTGTTCCTTAATATATGAAATCTTCATTAATGTGTTCTTCCCCCCTCCACCAAATTTGCATTCAACTTTTATGCACATCTTAAATTTTCCCCATCTTTAGTAAAAATGATATATAAATTCATCTATTTGCTGTATTTTTTACCATTTCTATCTAAATTGCTACCTCATTGCATGTTCTCTGCCAAAAATAACTAGTAATATTTAATATGTGAGCAACTCTTTGGCTCCTCACAAATTCTAAATCCAAATAATTATTTCCCAGTTTTGGGAGGAAAGATTTAAGGGGCCAAAATCACCCCATAATCTTAAACCACAATTGAAGGAAACAATGTGGTCTGCAGGTCGAAGAAGGTTGACCACCCATGCCTTATTCAATAAGTCATGATTGGATGGATTCATAAAGGTGACTGACTCATACATAGTAAAGTTGTTGGAAGTTAGCAACCACCTCTCTCCTAGAAAAATCAAAAAATACTAAAAGGCAGAATATTTCCCCTAAAAGAGAACTAGAAAAGAGAACTAGAAATCTTAAGACAGAAACACAGCCCCAGCCCACTGCCCCCACCAGCAAATATTTTGGTTATTTAGAAGACAATAGACTGAGCTAGCTTTATTTACTTAAAAGGCTCTTAGCCCCAAGATAGGATTGCCCAACTCTCCATATGGCCCCTTGGAAGATTACATCACTCTGCAAGATTCAACCAAGCTTGGGACTCAAAAGACAACCTATAGAGTTACCCCTGCATGGCACCATGGGAGTCTGACAACCAATCAGAACACAAGTTCAAATTCAAACTCCCAACAGAGGGCATAAAATCCAGGGGCTCTCAGCATCTTGGTCATTTTTTTTTTTTTGCCTAGGACTTCAAATCATGAGGTCCTGCCTTAGCTCCACCAATAAAACCATCATTCCAAGCAGCTTCCATGTCTCCCCACTTGGAACTGAACCAACATGGACATTTCTTCCAACAAAGTCTATGAGCTAAGTTTGACATACTAATGTCATAGTAAGTTTAGCATACAACAAGCATGCTAAGTTATATTTGGCTTATTGTTGTATGTGAACTAATCTTCAGTAGTGACTGGAGGTTTTTTTCCAAAGGGAAAAAAGTTTACATAGTAAAAATAGATTGTCATCTGACTAGTTATAAAAACAAAGTTTAGATCATGTCTGCTTCTCAGTTTGCTGCCTTTCATTCAAGATAATAATTAGTGAAACCAGGGGACATTACCAAACAGCTATCTACCTATAAGTGCTAAACAGTATAAATAATAAAAAAAAACAACTATTACTCATGCTATAAATAATAAAAAAAAAACTAAGCTGAATGGAGTCAGCAGGATAAAAGATACTCTTTGCTTTGGACACCAAGCACTAGTGCTGATCATGTAGATACCAAGAACTATATGGAACCGTAGTTTCCATCTGAAGTTAAGGAAGGCAGACTTTCCCAAACTTGATAACTTTGAGATGTGTGGACTTCAGTTCCCAGAATTCCCCAGCCAGCCAGCTGGCTGGGGAATTGTGGGAATTGTAGTCCACACATCTCAAAGTTGCCAAGTTTGGGAAATCCTGAAGTAGAGGGAGAATGATGTAGCACCCCTCTGGATTGGGGTTAGAAAAAGTTAAGATTCCAACTGTACAGTAACAGTCCGATTATTACATGTAAAAGGGGGCAGGCTATAATTGTACAGTTGTGGCTGCCATTTTGGTTTCTTTGATACCCCCACTTGTGATCCTCAGTAAGGATCATTACTTTCATTATCCAGCATGCAATGATTGAAAATCTGCCACTAAAACATTTTCAGTTTTTTAGCAGGCACTAGTTATAACTGCACAACCCTTTAGGAAATAAGTTTTTTTTAAGTGTTTTACAGGATTACCATAAATCTTTATTAAAACATCCTTTTACATACAAAGATTAACCAAATTTCCCTTGAAAATTCACAAAGGAGTTGAAGAAAAGAAGACTTTCCTGCTGTGAGTGTCTCAATGCAATACAGAATCTGTGATATACTACTGCTGAATATGGAAGTTTTATTTTCTTCCTCCTGATTATTAATCCTTGTCATTCTCTTCTGGATTTGACTAATTTTTTTCTAAAGCTATCAGTGCATCGGTACATTTGTAATAGTGATTTTGAAATAGTAAGTATATATTGACTCACCTGTTTCCATCTTTCTTAAATACAAATAGTATTTGACTTACAATAGTTTATTTAGTGACAGTTGCAGTATCCCAGAGTCATGTGATCATTTTTTGCAATCTTCTGACAAGCAAAATCAATGGAGATGCCAGATTCACTTAACAAACATGGCAAGAAAGGTTGTAAAATGGGGCAAAATTCACTTAACAACTGTATTGCTTAGCAACAGAAAGTTTGGATTCAATTGTGGTTGTAAGTTACAATTACCTGTATGGTGTCAGCCTACCCACGTATGTCTAGTTTGATGAATAGAAGGACTAGGGGTGACATGATAGCAATGTTCCAATATCTAAGGGGTTGCCACAAAGAAAAGAAGGTCAAGCTATTCTCCAAAGCACCTGAGGTTAGGACAAAAAGCAATGGGTGGAAACTAATCAAGGAGAGAAGCAATTTAGGAGAAATTTCCTGACAGAACAATTAATCAGTAGAACAACTTGCCTCCAGAAGTTGTGAATGCTCCAACACAGGAAGCTTTTAAGAAGCGATTGGACAACCATTTGTCTGAAGTTGTGTAGGGTTTCCTGCCTAAACAGGGGGTTGGATTAGAAGACCTCCAAGTTCCCTTCCGTTATTCTATAAATTGGGCAAGAGCTATCCAAATTGGGCACTTCACTGAATAATTTTGAATTCTTATATTACAAGAGAGAAAAACTTACTTACATTTTCTCTGTATTATTGTGTATGGTATGCTTTTTAGATATAATCATCTAATATCTGGAAACAACCTCTCTTAAATCCAAGGGAGATTACTTCTGAATAAAATTGCCTGCAGGATTATCCATTTGCATGTTTTTTGCTCGTTGTGCTTCAAAACTTGAATTAAATTGAAGTTGCGAATCAGGCTGGGCAATATGTGGTTTCTGAGATTACGCTAAACTGCGGCTTCCATCATCTCTTACTCTTAGTCATACTACCTAAGGCTTCTGTAATTTATGGAGGGCTACCTACAGCCTATTCCTGCTGTAAGGCTTAGTGAATAAAGCCCTTATAGTTCACAGAACATTGATGAGGCTGTGCAGAGAGCCACACAGAAACTGCAGAGATGGTTACAAAAACATGTTACAAAGCTGAGAAATAAAGAAAGGTTAGGATGAAACCTAGGCTGGCTCTGCTCTAATTCTGTGGAGTATAAGAAGAAGAGGAAAAAAAGCACAGTCAAACCATCACGATTCTTTCATTGTAGCCTGTATCAATATATACAATTTCTGTCAAATTTGTGTAGTTTGTTTCCTGGTCTAGACTACCTCAAAGATCTCACATAAGTCATCAAACTCTGCCAGCGTTTTTCCTTCTCTCTCTCTTTTTGTGCCCCAAGGAATTAAGGTAGGGTTTTGTCTTAATGTCTTGATTAAGGTATGTTTTTAAACATGTTATTGTAATTGTGTAGTGAAATTTTGCCTTGCATCTTGGAAAAACCACCTGGATTTGATCGCCCCATTCAATATGGACCACACTGGTCTGAATTCACACTGGCTATGGTAGATGTGCAGATGCCCTCTATAAGTGTAATAAAAATACCATCATTGAATTGTGGGGTTGAAAAAGAAATTATCCAACATATAAGTGACAGAAAGTGAAAATAGAGCCTACAATGGAGACTTTGTTGATTTCCTTGCTGTGACAAATGAAGGAAAAATATTATATCTGCAATCCAGATATATCTTTGTAATATTTTAGATGTTATATTTCATATTTTGTCTTTTCATCTCTTATGTTTTTATTGAAATGTGATGTGAATGTGCAATATGGTAAATAAATAATATATAGTGAATATCTCCACAGTAATCTCTATAGCTTTCTACAGGATGGGAATGTTGTGTTTTTTTAAAAAAAGTAGACATAAGACTGATGAACTAATGGTTTTATTGGCATCAGCATTTTATTGGAATTCAGATTAAATTCAGAAGTTTGGCTCCTTGAAACTGAACCAAAAATACAATTCTTTAAGCTTGTACTGCATTTCTTCACATCACTCTCTTTCTCCTGCAAACTTTGTTAACCATGGAAACCCTAACATTTCCCAACCTTGGCAGATAGCTGGTCCAGCTTGGATTTTACTTGACTCAGGCCTTGTACTAATTGCTCCAGTTTCTGCAGCACACGGGGATCCGAGCACGAGGTGCAAGAAATTGGGGGTGCTAATGTGGGTTGTGGAACCACAGTACCTGGAAGACACAAAGCAAACTTTCTCACAGCGATCCGCCATTCCGACCTTTCTTTGTCAATTGCAATGATTATTTCATCACCACCACCCTTTATATAGAGAGCCCCCTACATTGACATACACAGAGGTATATGTAGCAGTTAAGGATTCAGCCACATGGGTGCTATTTGGGAAAGGAATTATGATTGTTAGGATTTTAACCAATAAGGAGAATCAGATAGTGACTGATAATTATTTCTATCTCTGAGAAATGTATAATCTATGACTGAATTTTCATCTGTCACATTACTCCAATTAAACAACAAGAATTTTACTAAGAAGAAAAATTGGTTGCTGGTTTATCTATTTTTCATGTTTATAATAATTTTATGGTTGCTGGTTTATCTTGAGATGCTTAATAAAATTATCTTCCTTCACTTGGCAATGATTTACTTGATCAATATTAAAAGGTATAGTAAAGCTTCCTTCAGGTTAAGCCCAACTCCTTGTGACATCCTGGACACGTCCATGTAGTTTAGAAGTATGG
This sequence comes from Myanophis thanlyinensis, assembly GCA_017656035.1. Classification (NCBI taxonomy): domain Eukaryota; kingdom Metazoa; phylum Chordata; class Lepidosauria; order Squamata; family Homalopsidae; genus Myanophis; species Myanophis thanlyinensis. Next base: position 8,258 of record JAEANM010016749.1, read on the forward strand.
TAGTTTGCCATAGTCTTCTTCCAAGATATATTTTCAATTACTGTGCCCAATCTAACATACAACCCTGCTTTTATGAACTTCTATCTAAGAACCAACTGGGTTTTGATTTGCAAAGCTTTTCAATATCAGTCTGGTTGCTGAAATAATTTTCTTTAAAATTAATGAGCACTGCTCCATTCAAGCCAGACAGGAAGGCAATTTTGCCTTTCCTTGAAATATAGCAAGTTACTTCAGCTACCCCTCAGGAATATTGCTATGTTTTGCCTCTATATATTCATCTGCCATTTTGAAGCCATTTATTCTGGCTTCAAAATGGAGGCCATCACCACATCACCTGGAATTAAATTCCTCAAATCCATTCTTGCGCAAATAAAATCATTATCAATCCAACCATTCATCTGGTCTTTACTCTTAAAAGTGAAGACAAAAATTAAAATAAAACAATTTCTGCAATCTTTGATACTCAGTCATGTGTGCCAATGGTTTATTAGTAGCCAGAATGGCACAATCAATACACAATAAAGAAATATCAACTAGCCTGGGAGAACTCTGTGATTCATAGGACGACCAAAAATGGCCCTCATTTAAAAAAAAAAATCTATGCAGTGGCCACAGAATGCCAAAACCTGCTTCAAAAAAGTTATATGAGGAGAAACTAAATGGAATTTTCCGCTGAAATCTGTGTTAAGTATTGAATGACTAATTAGGAAGAGTCTTCACTGCAAAATCACAATAAAGTAGTCCTCAACTTACAACAGTTCATTTAGTGACCATTCGAAGTTACAATGGCACTGACGTATTACTGTTTTTCACACTTATGACAGTTACAGCATCCCCATAGGCATGTGATCAAGATTCACACACTTGGCAACTGACTATTTATGATGGTTCCGGTGTCCTGGGATCATGTGATCCACTTTTGTGACCTAAGTTAGAAAGCCAGATTCATTTAACAACCTTCTTACTAACACAACTACTGCAATGATTCATTTAACGACTGTGGCAAGGAAGGTTACAAATTGGGGCAAAGTTCACTTAACACATGTCTCACTGAGCAAAAGAAATTTTGGGCACAGTTGTGGCTGTAAGTCAAGGACTGCCTATAATGCATGAATAGATTTGCAAGTTGCTCTTAGCCCCTTCTGGGTATATTTATTTATTTATTTATTTATTTTTATTTTCATACATTTCTATACCACCACCCCTCCCTAGGGACTCGGGGCAGTGTGCACAGCCATTTAAAAAAGATACATAAAAAAGTTAAAAAACAGTTTAAGAAAAAAATTAAATCCAGGCCCACATTATAAAATAAAATTTAAATTTTAAATAGGTCATTTAAGAATTTAAGAACAGATTTAAGACCCCGTTAAGTATTAGGCCAGACCAGCTTGCTGAAATAAGTGGGTTTTTAATGCGTGCCGGAAGGTCCGCAGATCTGCAATGGTCCGAATCTCTGGGGGCAACTCGTTCCATAGGGAGGGTGCAGCCACAGAGAAGGCTCGTACTATCGGGGCTGTCAGACGACATCATCCCGACAGTGGAACCCCGAGGAGGCCCACCCTGTGGGAACGAACCGGTCAGCTGGAGACTGATGGTGGCAACAGGCGATCCCGTAAGTACCCGGGTCCCAAGCCATGGAGCGCTTTAAAGGTGATCACCAACAACTTGAATCACACCCGAATGGGTACTCCCCTCTGTTCCCCAAGATCTCAAATCCTATTACCATGACTCGCACAAATCTTCTCTTTCAGTTGGATATTCATAAGATCTGAGAACTGTTTCAGGGTGAAGGTATGTTCTATGGCAGGATGGGAAGCCATCGCATGAAGCTCCCGCTGGAACAGTCTGCTTGTAATCACTGGACCAACCTTCCAGGAAAAAGAAAGTCAGTGAAAGACCATTGAGTACTGATTGTCCAAGGAAGTTTGTAGAAGAAAATAGGCTTCTTAGCCCTCTGCCCTGTTAGACGATAGATAGTGGACTTCAAGAACTACCTATGATCCAGAATTCATCTGCTTCAAATTCCCACTGCTCTACAATTACTGATATAGGAAACATTGCTGCCTTCATTTAATATATTTTCCTTAAACATTGTAAAAGACCTGAATGCATGTTTTTGGTTAATGGAATGGTTTACCTTCAGAAACTGTGATTCATCACTGGAGGCCTTTAAGAAAAGACAGCCATTTGTCTGAAATGGTATAGGGCTGTGATGGCGAACCTATGGCACGGGTACCACAGGTGGCATGCATAGCTATCTTGCTGGGCACACAAGCTGTCGGCCAACTTACCTCCAGCTGAGCATGCATATGCAGAGACCAGCTGGTCTTCAGGCTTCTGCCGTGCATGTGCACGATTGCAGCAGGAAATCCAGTTGGTCTTTGGAGCTCTATTGCGCATGCACATGCAATTGCTCATGTGTGCGTGAGTGCCTGCATGCAACCGTGCCATATGCACATGCATGCAGCTTTTCCACATGCAATGCACGCGTGCTATGCGCATGCACTCACACATACATGAGCAATTGCATGTGCATGCGCAATAGAGCTCCAAAGACCAGCTGGATTTCCTGCTGCAATCACACGCATGCACAACAGATGCCCGAAGACCAGCTGGGTCTCTGCAATCCACATGTGTGCATGCGCATGCTCAGCTGGAGGTAAGTTGGCTGATAGCTTTTGTGCCCAGCAAGTTGGCTCTATGTGCCACCTGTGGCACCCGTGCCATAGGTTCGCCATCACAGGTATAGGGTGTTCTGCTTGAGCAGGTAACTCGACTAGAAGATTTTCAAGGTCTTTTCCAATTCCATCATTCTGCTATTGCTGGCTCCCACCATTTCTGGAAGTAAGAGTCTAACTATCTTAAAGTTGCCAAGTTTGAGAAACAATGCAACCATGCTCTAAAACTTATCTTTTAATCCAGAAATCTGGAAAGGAAGATGAAGATTGTTGCAGGGAAGAATGTTATGGCATCCTCAACAGGCAAAAACAGAATCAAGGGCAAAAATTTACCAACGAGGGCAACCAGAAAACACAGCCTCTGCTTGATAAACTGGCCTAGAGACATTTCAGTCAAGGTACAGGAAGCTGCCACAAAGCAACACCAAAATAGCTCTGACAGAACCTGTAAAGGAGTGTTCAGTTTGCAAATGTTGATAATTACACATCAACTCCTCCTCCTTAGGTTTTGAACAGGTTACTTATTAACTGTTACCAGCAGGCTGGGCTGATTTTTGGAAAACACGGTTTCCAAACACACTTGCAAACTGCAGACCAAGCAGTTTGCCGACTCTTACCGATAACAAGAGAAAATTCCTCTTGGTTGCTACATGATGAGCACGCTGGCCCCACTGAAACTTTGGCAAACAATTGTAATTAGAAAACTTGTGTTTAAGGCTAGCTTTTGAAATACAGGTATTCCACATTAAGCAACCCCAATTGGGCCTGGCAACTCAGTTGTTAAGTGAAACAGTTGCTAAGTGAAATCACAATTTTGCTTATCTTGTCACTTCAGCTTTCCTTTGCTTTACTGACCCGCAAGATCTTACATGTGAGGATTGATCACCAAGTTATTTTTCATCACTGGTGTAACTGGGAACAGTCATTAAATGAGGCAATCACTAAACAAGGACTACTTGTATTACAGACAGCTAGCCTTTTGGGGTACATTTGGAAATCTGAGAATGTGATATAGGCATACTCACAAAATGGTGGTTGTTGGGAGGGAAAATTTGCTTACTGCTTATTGATAAAAAAGCTGCTCTAATTTGTTACAAAACATCCATCCTGTATGGCAGAAGACAAATTGGTGGCAAAACTTGTGCTACCCCTTCCAGCTCTCCTCCAGGATATTCTTTACCAACCACATCTTACTTTTATTTTTTCATTTTATTTTATTTTATCCTGGACCAGTAAACACACTTTCACAGAGAGCACTGTTTTTATTTTGGTCGCGATGATAATGGGTGATAATAATAGTTATTAATCTTACAAAGGTGTGGTACAATTCCGAAGAACCTAGTAATTACAAAACTGCATCCAATAAAAGTAGTTCATGAAATAAAAGTCAAAGCAGTAAGTACATACTCACACTCACACAGACAAAACACAACAATCACACATAGGGTTCAAACAACATTCCATATTACCTCCATTAATTCCAACAAAATAAGAATTAACGTAGAAATAGTTAAAGAAGGAGGTGGATAATCAGGCCTCATTGCAATTAGACACTTACAGATATAGGTGTCTATGTATATGAATGCTACACAGATTGATTGATTTAATAAATTTATAGGCCACCCATTTCCTATACAATGGTACCTCAATACTCATTGGTCCAGAAGACATGATGAGTACCAAAAATGATGAGTACCAAACAATTTTTCCTACAAGAAATAATGTAGTGAGTCAAAGGCAGCCGACACTGACAAGTTCTAGCTTGTGCATAGAGTACCAAACACAATGACAGAATTTTCACCTAATGCAATGAGTACCAAATTCAAAGAACTTGAAAGCAATTGAGTTCCAAGACACCACCACATTATTCTGGTCAGCTAACAATCAAAGCAGAATAAAAACAAGAAAAGCAACCAGAATGAAAAGCAACAAAACCTGAGGCTGTAAGCTGAAGAGGTGACTGGTGGCTGCCTCCATGATCCTGGTTGAGTTCTATCATCTATGCCAGTGTTCCTCAACCTTGGCAACTTGAAGATGGGTGGGGGATGATTCTGGGAAAGATGCCATGTTCAAGTTGCCACAGTTGAGAAACACTGATCCAAACTCCTTGAGGGTATGGTAGCAAAATGTGGAAACAAAGGACAAGAGTCACAAGACGATGATGATGGACCCCAGCCATCCCAACAACAGACTGTTTATCACAATGCGATCAGGAAAGTGTTTTCGCTCCCTGAAGGCA
>JAEANM010016750.1:0-13174 GCA_017656035.1 Myanophis thanlyinensis
CATGGCTGGCTCAGGAATTCTGGGAGTTGAAGTCCACGAGTCATGAAGGAGCCATAATTGCCCACCCCTGCATTAGAAGGCTGCTCCAATCCTTTGGCCTGCCATGCCCAGAAATGATCCAAGCTGAAGTGCTCATGCCCCAGGATTGGATCTCTGGAAGACAATGCCCAAGTCCTGAAAGATCAAAGTCACATTCAACCCAGACCGTTTGGAAATAAGTTCTGGCGCCACTTCTACCCTACGTGTTTTAAGATGTCTCCTATGTGTGATTCCTTTCCAGCTTCTGAATCTCAGAAAATTGCTAATTTAAGACATTTTAATCAGTAAATTAACTATTTTAAATAAAGTCACATACCATTATAACAAATTTCAGAATATTTCATGAAGCTTAAAAAAACCATAATGAAGGTAAGTGGTATTTGTAACCAGTTTTTCATCACAAAAGTAGCACTGCTACCTGTCGTATTTGGAAATATCCTTGCAGTTTTGCTGGCAACTGTGGAAAAAGTATGCTCTTGTTTTCCATTAGGTGTTTTATCCCCTGACTTCCCTATTAAGTTCACAACACTGCAATTTCCTGGCTGCGTTCCTCCAAGAATTAAATAGGTGTGATTTTAGCTTTGGAATTCAAGCAAGGCCAATCAGGTGCTGCTTCTTCTTCTGTGTCTAGATCAAACTTTAAATTAGCAGAATGAAGCCACCTTCTTTGTCGTTGGCTAAAAATAAGGCATTGTTGGTACCTGTTTCTGGTAGTAGCTGTCATAACAGCAGATGGGTCAGCCTCTACATTCACACTGCCCGAATATGCTCAAATGTTCCAATTGAGCACACTGATTTTACAGGTGCTGCCACCTGCTGATATAAAACATTTAAAATTATTTAAAATATAAAAACATTTAAAATTGGCTTTAAATGCACTTCTTGCATATAAAGTGGAGTTCTTTTTTTTTTTAAACCTTTTCACTCAGTTGCAAAGCAGAAATTCTCCAAAACACAGCCCAAGAATAAATAATAAAGTTAGTTTATTTGGCCGTTAGGATTCAAGTTAAATATCTAGATATTATATAACTATAAAAAAACTTTCCACTCATGACAGCCACCTAAAAAACCTGGCCTACACACATGCTAATATTAGCATAAGGTGTGCCTTTTTATAAAGCACTAGATGTCCTGTTTAAGAACACTGATAGAACAGCCCATGAGCATGACAAAATTGTCTGTGATTGTCATTCTCTGCAGGAACCTATTAATTGCAGACATACATTTTTCAGTATGACCAAACCTCTCATAATGAGAGGCTGCATTAATTTATCCACCTAATTGCAAGCTCTTGCAATCGGCATGTGATTATGTGGTCAAGGAAATGTACATGACTGGCAACTCAAAACAACCACCAGCAATGGATGACAGGCAGGAAAGTAATACCCAGTCAGCTGATTAGCTCTTGCCCTTTAGATCATGACTGTCCACCTCTTACAAGAGAACACATTTCTCTTAAACTAAAAGTATTATCTATTGCCTATTCAATCAACTGTATCCCAAATAGACTTACAAATTTCATATATCAGAAATTTTGCTGCAGAAAACTATTTTTTGCCTTTAAACTTCCAACATTCTCTTATCAACATATATTATCTGTCACTCCAATACAGTAAAATTATTCTAAGTTGTTTTAGATATTCCTTCTTACCAAAGGAGGAAGTGGGATCAACAAATGAAATGCTAATCAGATGAATGAAGATTAAGTTGCACCATTTGTAATTTATATCTTCATAAGTTTAATAAAATTATTAAAGGCAATTTTTTTAAATATCCAAGGAATAAAAGTAAGCTACAGTATGTCTTTTTACTCATTTACGCTGCAAGTTTATTAAGACTTCAAAAAAGTATTGGTGGTAGCAGTAAATCTGTATTAGGCAGGCAGGGCTGCTACTTCTATTACTATAAAGGCTACCTTTCACACAGAAAAGGTGAGTCCTTTGAAAGTACCTGCCAGGGGAGTGTCTAATTTGAAACCTGACAACTTCCTCCTGAGCTGATGTGTGGGCAGAAGGAGGCGGGTTATACGTTTCATCATCGCATACACTCATTGTTCACAACACAGTTGAGAAGGAAATCTACGGTTGACTTTCCTAAAAGAAGCTGTCTGTCTGCCTGCGTGTGGTAAAATCTGGATTGGCCTTGAGTTTCTTTGGAGCTTGGTGTACTGGAGAGTTCTACTCCAGGCACAGTGGAGATGAGCTATACCAGGCGAAAAGGCTTCTTCAGGCACGAAATAAACAAGACAATTTGGGAACTTCCTAGACGATACACTGCTATCATCCCTGTAGGATCTGGGGCTTATGGCTCTGTGTGGTGAGTGGCTCTCTGAATCTCAGGGTTTTGGGAAGTGGGGATGGATATACAGGATCCTGTAATTCTAGATTTTGAGGAGGAATCACAGTGAATATACAGTTGTATTCTGGAAAAGAGATTTGGTTTCCTTCCCGCCACAGTTTTCAACATCATTCTAAGCGTCAGTTGATCAAATATTGAAAGTTATCTGTGTATGGAAGTCTTCTGAGTTTCCAATGGCCCTTTTTCTGCAAAGCCCCTTATTTTATAATTATTTGGTACCTTATTTTATAATTATTTGGTATTTTGATCTTTAAACGGTGAAATACAAATGTGCTGTGCTGTTTGTTTGCAGTTGGAAGAAAAACAGTTTAGATATTGCTGGCATGACAAATAAACAAGGTGCATCTTCTAGCACCATTTTATTTTCAATTAATGGTTATGTGCCATCAAGTCATTTTTTATTTCTAGAGACCATATACCTAAATTACTTCTAATACTTTACTATGAAAATGCTATAGGAACACTAACAGTTCATGATGATATAATACACATAGTTTTAATTTTTCTTAGTAATGGAGATCTGCTTAAATCTTCCAGTTTCCACACTACAGTTTTTCAAATTAGTTGGACTTGGATTATATATTTGACGTATACAAAGTGATTATAGCAATTCTTGGAATGATGTCTTGTTTTCAAAAAATATAGCCAGAGAAAAAACGATATTAATCTGCCAAAGATTTGCAGTATGATGATGCTGTACTGTTGTATGCAGAACACTTTTCCAGTTAGGTACCGTACCTATTAAATATGTTAGGATAATTCCCACAATTCTCATCCAGGCTGGTCAAGGTGTTATAGGGCCTGGGATGAGTGTTGAGATTAAAAAAAAGTGATATGTAGGAAGGAAGGGCCTCGCTCCTTTTGTACTTTCCAACACTGAGTCCAACAGCCCCAGCCACTACTACTATCAGACAAGTTTGTTTACATTAAACTATTATTTCTTAACTACCCCTTGTGCTTCGGTTAAAGTACGGTGACTTTTACAGTGCACAGATTCTTGGGCTGAAATGCCTGGAGCAGACGTGCTGTAACAGCCAGAGCCAGTGAGTCAATACTTCTGTCACATAGAATATATTTGTGGGGTGGAGTGATTTTGTTTCTTAATATGCTGGCTTCTGAGCGAGATGTATCTAAAGTTAAAATTTACATCCATGATTTCCACATGACAGCCTAGTTATTTGAAATGTTAATTGTGTATTGACTTATTCTGACTAATGTCAAATGTAATATTTTGTAGCTACAGGCAGATTCTAGAGAGATTTAAGGCATTTAAATAGTTTGTAACCATTCCTTTGTGTTTACGATCAGGGGAATAAAAGAAAAACCCAATAATTTATTTTGGATTTTTAACTTAGTTCAAATTCCTTATATCTCTTTCTCAAAATCAAATGAACAAATGCCAAGTAACACTGCCAAACATTAAATTACGTTGGAGGGAATTCCTTTGGGGTAAAATCTTATTGTTTTTTCTCAGGACTAAGGAAGCTAGCTGTCCGTCCCACATTGATCCAGTCTTGTATGAGAAGCAATGAGTGAAACATGACAGGTTCATTGAGTGTCTACCTTCTTTAGGATTGGTCAGCAAATACTATATTACAGCAAATACAAAACTGATGTATAGATTCTTTTCCCTTACTTGTTCTGAAAAATGAAATAGATGCTTCACTCATTGCATTAAAAAGTTTATGGCCTGTAAAATGTGCATTTCCCTTTCCAGTAAATAGTGTCAAAAATCTATCAGTAATAATAGTAATAAAGAATATTAATTAAAACAGAAATACATCAGATTGCAGGCAATTTTTAAATGAAAAGATTAAATTAAAAAATTAATAATAATAAATAGTAATCATTATTATTTAACTATTAAAACCAACCCAAATGCTGTATTCAGAAGATACATAACTGCTCCTCCTGCTATTCCTCTTTTAGGTAGGAAATGTTATAAATATTATTGGTAAGAATATTCAGTCAAAGAGTGAGAACCAGTGAGTTAAAAAAAAAATAAAGGCAAGAAATTAAAAGAGAAGAAAATCTAAATGTAATTGAGGTGATCATAATACACTAAATCTCTCCACATCTTTCTGTCTTTGAACACTGTCTTTAAATTATTTTTTCCACCATATCCATACATAAGTCCATGTGCTGTGTTTTGTTCTCTAAGATTCTTAACTCTCTGTCTTTTTCAGGATCTCATCAACTTCATCTAATTACAACATTCTCTCTTCTCACATACTCTTCCTTGATTTAGAATTATTTTTTCCATATGCATTCATTCCTCATTTGACAAAACTGAGCGTACATGATTTGTACAGATCATTTTGTACTTAATTTATGTTAATTCACCACCCATTCATTCTTAACCCTACCCCTATCTCTTCTTGCTTTATGGTCTGTTCTTCAGTAACTCATTCCTACCTCGTTCACCTTCATTGACATTCCTTTCTAATGGTAAGGATATTGGTAGTCAACTGAGGCACATTTTAGCCAGAATGTCACAAGCACGATCAAAACTCAGCTTTACTTCAAGAATTCTCACACTATTCTATGCAAGCCAGGATCTCTAATCTAGAAAGCAATTTTCAATATTGCTGTCCATATCCCACTTTCATCCTCTTCTTTCTGTTCTTCTTCTTCTTCCCACCTATACAGAGAGGAGACAATTGTTTATTAAGTTTTAAGTTAATATTAATACTAGGTGGTAAGAAATTATCGTTCAACATTTTAAAATCTCTCCTTGAACTTTTTGATTGGTCATGTTACAAAATCCCAGGAGAGATGGAAGAGTTTTTGAAAGTTACAATTTTTGGTATTGAAATTGTGTCCCATTATTTGGGAAGGCTGTGATTCCCAAACCTAATGTTCTCCAGATTGCAATACATTAATGCTAGCAGAGAATTATAGGAGTTCCAAAATTTCTAGAAGGCATCAGTTGATAAGAACTAGTAGAGAGCCTCATACATAGCTTATAACATATATGTAGAAAGAAGTTTTTATAGATACACTGTACACATCCACAAATAAAAGTGTCTACGTAGATATGCTCCATAGGTAACACAAGATCCAATTTATGTAGACTCGACTTTATACAAATGTTTCTATAAGCGTATCTAAAATGCATAAAAGTGCATTTTTCATGTGTAATGCAAATTAGTAGATTTTGTAGATGAATTCCAGATCTAAACAAAAACTATATTGTGCAGTTTTCCAAAACACAATGGTTAAATAAGTCAGGAAGTGTCTGAAGTCTTTTGGTTCCTCATCATGTAAAAATGCAGTAGCTAATACATTTACCACTGTGTGTTATGAATAAAGCCTTATGTTTATATGGCAGTGTCCTTAGGCATATTGATACAGGCAGAAATTCATTGAATTTTCATCCAAATACTGCAGCAGTACAGCTAAAGCTACAGTCCTAGTTATGCTTTCTAGACCATAAACTTCATGGAATAAAAACTCCCTTACCTATAAATATGGTTAGGATTTCACAGATCAGCATAATGCTTCCATGTAATTTCCTTTTGAATATTTTTCTCTGATTTGCCATAGTTCTGCAATTGATAAGAAAACAGGAGACAAAGTAGCTATCAAGAAGCTCTGTCGCCCATTCCAGTCTGAGATTTTTGCCAAACGAGCCTATCGGGAACTCACACTGCTGAAGCATATGCAACATGAAAATGTGAGTAGCTACTAATCTGTGTATGTCTGCTTATACCCAAAAGAGTTCTCTGTATTTTACACAAATAACAACTGAATTGGGAAGAGAAAAGTGAGGGAAAGAAAAGGGGGAAAAGAAAGAAAAGGCATAATTTCTATGTTCACCCGAGACAAAAACTCAAATAGCAAAATATGGATGCCCAAAAGAGTAAACAGCTTGCAGTAACAGCTTCTATAAAATGACCGATTCATCCCTGCATCTGCTAGCTCATCCATTCAAGTTGCTATATTGACTTAAAAGTTATAAATCACTGCCATAGTAAGTTTGGACCATCAGTTAACCGTACTCGCAAAGATAGAAGACAACCAGCCAGACAAGTTCTAATATTTCTTTTTTCAACCTGATTGAGTTTGAGATATGTTGGATGCTTTGGAATTCTAAAAATTGTAGCCCCAGTACATCTGAGGCTAAAATTAACTAAGCTCTGTCCCAAATAGCACAGCAAAAGTTTTATTAATTGTTAACTTATTGTAGGGCAAGAACTGGCTGCAAACAACATCTAAGAAATTCCACTCCTGGCACTTTCTCTCCTGTGTCTCTCACTCTAATTTATTTTACGTAAGCAAATCCTACGCACATTATTACAGCAAGGAGATACATAACACATGAGACTGTTACATGGCATCTTCTTGACATCACTTTAGTGTATTGGAATCTCCTATTCTCTACATGAACTAGATAGGAAGACTGCAGCATCATTTTGCACGACACTCAGTTAATGGAAATGTCTTTCTTTTCTAAATTCAATAGTCTTTTGGGAATGGGAATCCAGGCTGAGTTCTAATAAGAATGAAACCTATGCAAACAGATATGCTGGCAGTTTTCTATAATTCTTATTTTCTCAGCTAAAGTGTCAGCTGTGGTGCAGCATGCTCTAATTAATTTATAAAATATTGGTGCATGCAGAATTTGAAAGATGTACAACTATCCCTGGATTTATTCCCTGGTCTTGGAGCTTCCTATGAGAACATCACAAAATATAAGACTTCCCCTCTCCCAGCCCATTGTTTGGAAAGACCTCAAATTGCCAGTTAACATGGCTTGGTTTCTGGTTGGGAAAGCAGAATGTTTTTATCATGTTAGATAGATATGTTCTTGTACTCTGTGTAAGCTAACATTCCGAGTCTATCTCTGCTGCAGGTTATTGGATTACTTGATGTCTTCACTTCAGCTACTTCATTTGATGGATTCCAGGATTTGTAAGTTTGCATTTTGTACTATATGATGCTCTATAGCTCTAGTGCAGAATTATGACAGAATAACAGAGTGGGAAAGGATGATGGGGGTCTTCTAATCCAGCACCCTGCTCAAGACCCTGTTCCATTTCAGACAAACGATTGTTCAATCTTCTCTTAAACATCTCCAGTGTTGGAGGATCCACAACTTCTGGAGGAACGTCGTTCCACTGATTAATTGTTCCGTCAGGAAATTCCTCTTTAGTTCTAAGTTGGTTTTCTCTCCTTGATTTCAATTCAGTTCAATCCTTTATTGTCAATGCACAACATGTATGCAGCAAAATTGAATGAGTGGCATTTAGAAGTCTGACAGCCCAGAGATAGAAGCTATTTTTCAGCCTATTTGTCCAGCTGGCTATGCTTCTGTATCTCTTGCGCAATGGTAGAAGTATGAAGAAGTGCTGTCCAGGGTGAGAGTCATCCCTGAGGATTTTTCTCACTATGTTGAGACAGTAGGATCTGGCTATGATTTTTTGTGTTGTGCTTATTACCGTCTGTAGTGCCTTCTTGTCTGCGGTTGTTAGTCTGGCGTACCTTACTGTGACACAATATGTGAGGATGCTTTCTATTGTTGACCGGTAGAAGGAATTTGACCGGTGAAGAATTTGTTTCCATTCCTTGCTTCTTGTTCTGCTTTCAGGTGGTTTGAAGAGTAGATTGATCCTCTCTAAAAGAATTGCTTTTAAAGAAGGCACAACAGCTTAGTCCATTGATCATTTTCTCTCAAAATCTGTTATTTTCAAACATGGGTCTATACAGATTCTGTCACTGAGTTTAGCAATAAATAAATAAATAGCTATATATGGTATATATGGCATAGGGCCTGGATATTTGAGGGACCACGTGTCTCCCACGACATCTGTCTAAGTGATTCAATCCTGCAGTCTTGATGTGCTCCAGATTCTTTCAATTAAACAATGTCATTTATTGGAACCCTGGAAGCATGTTTTCTCTGTAGCAGTTCCCGCCCTTTGAATGAAGCTCCTTCCAAGATCCAGATGACTCCTACCCTACTATTGCTTAAAAGAGTTGTGAAGAACTAACTCCTTTTTCAGGCTTTTGGTTAGGAAGAGCAATACCTCTCACTTCACTGTGTTGTTTATCTTTATGTTTTATGTTTCAGTGATCTTATTGTAATGTCTTATTATTGTGAATAGTTGACAATCAGGTGCTACAAAGGTTTAATAAATTATAGTTGGTCATATAGTCAGTTTAGACTTGATTTGGCATTTTTATTCACCTATTGAGTCCTTCCCACGGACCTGGGATAGGTAGATGTTATTGTCCGATGATATTAAAGATGTTGTCACAGGATATAAGCTAATCCAAGTAGAGTTGCCTTTTGCAATGGAGTGATGATGGTTTTGTCCATGCTGATTGTCTTCAAGTGGTGCTCCAAATGTTTTGGGATTGTACTCAAGGCATGACTTTTGTCACAGTCATTCTACTTCAAATTGCAGATGCTTGTATTTTGTGATTTTCTCCAGTTTTTCTCTATTATTCTATTCTTCTGTCTCTGGGTACTACTACATTCACTGTCTAGACTTTTTTAGCCTTTTTTATCAACAATTGTTCGGTGTAAGAAGTTATGTAAGGTGTAAGGTGTTGTATTGGTCTGGTTGAATTCTAAAGTTCCAGAGCACTTCAATTTATTCAATTTCTATTATTTGGTCTGTTTTGTGATGTCATCAGTTTTTGCTTGCAAGCAGATGGTATGTCTTGCAGATGTTCCAGCGCACCATTGTTACTTCTTTACCATGCCATTCTTTGTAGTCAGTCTTTGTGATCTTTTTACATCAGCTAATTAGATGTTCCACTGTTTCTTCAGTTTTTATTACTATTATGGCAGGTTGCATAGTCAGCCAGATGTTTAGACTGGATTTGGCCTTTTTTTTAATCCACCTACTGAGTCCGTCCCAAAGACCTGGGATAGGCAGATGTGACTTGATGGTATTACGGTTTGTCACACAGTCAACCAGATGTTTATACTGCATTGGATATTTTTATCCATCTATCAAGTCCTTATCTGGAATAGGCAGATGTCATTGTTTGATGGTGTTAACAATATTGTTACAGAATATAAGCTGTTCCAAGTAAAGCTGCCTTTTGCAATTGACCAATAGCAATTTTGACAATGCTGACATTCAATTGGTACTCCAATTGTTTTGGTATTGCATCCAAAGTGGCTACTACTATTGGGACTATCTTTGTTTTCTTTTGCCACAGTCATCTAATTGCAGGTCTTCGTATTTTGTAATTTTCTCCAGCTCTTTCTCTTTTGCTATCTTCAGGTACTGCAATCTCCATTATCCAGACTTTTTTGTCTTTTTAAAATCAACAATTGTTAAGTCTATTGTGTTATATGGTTTGTCTGAAGTTCCAGATACTTCAGTTTCTTCATTTTCTGACAACAAACATGATAAAGTGCATTGGAATATCTGCAATTATATATATAATAATATATATTGCCATTTATCTGCAAGCAAGAACTGGTGGGACAAAAGCACAAACAAAGTGCTCATTATTATCATATACACAAAAACATGAAATCACAACTGCCAGTTCTTTAGTTGGTATTGGCCTTCATACACCAAGTTCTTCCCAGTAACTTTTGTTGTAATGTATCAGCATAGTATATGTGTGGATACAAGCAGTGTGGCCTTTTGTATATATGTGTGGATACAAGCAGTGTGGCCTTTTGTAATTGACAGATGTACATTTTATCAATACCTAGTTTATTGTTCTTGTGGTTTGCTATTGCAAAGTACACATTAGTTTTTACATACAATTTAGAAACCTGGACATTCTGATTTTTAACTGTTGCTTTTAAATTAGAAACTTTCTGGGGCCAATCTAATGAAACAATTGCTACCCCTAATCAGATGTTCCGTCTCTACATTTTTTTTAAACTGCTCCCATTGGATCCCAATTTCCCAAATGAAGAAATGGGTTTTTTACCTTGCCATATATTTTTTCAAATGGAGCTTTGATAACAGAGATTTACATCTGTGAATAGATGACATGGGAGGAGTATATGCTTTCTGCCAGAATTGACATCCCATAACAACCTTTTATTTTTGTAATATTTTAATATTTAATATTTATACAAAAGAATTGCCTGCTGAGAGCAATCTGTGTCACACAAAAGCCAATCAGGACTTTGAATACAATCTGTATTATGGGATGGGCAATATTTAATAAAATCTAAGATGATTGATTGGGGAGATATTTATAATATGTTCATTAATTAATCATAAAACATAATTGGAAGAGACATTAGAGGTTGTCTCATGAAACTTGCTTGATGCATGATTTAAAATGCAAAATATGTTACACTGTGTTGATACAATCTAGCTTCTATATAAATGCCTTTAATAAAGACTATTACATTTTAGGGCAATGACAAACAGAGTAAAATCTACAGAGATGCCTTTTTTTTTTTTTTACATTTCAAGGCAGTTGATTTTTTCCATAAACAATTGGTACAGTTACTTTTAATATTTAGCTTAGTATATGCTTTCTAGTAATGTTATGCATCTGTCCTTTTTATATTCTTTGAAGGAACAATGAATACTAAACAATTGCACAAAGTCTAAACTAATCACATACATTTACGGTAAAAGAAAAACAATGTATCAGCAGCATTAAAGCAAAACATGAAGCTATAATATTCAAATATATGTAAAATGGGCTAGTCATTTTTAAAAAGTCTTTACACAAAACAACAAACACATAATTATATGTTTAATGCAGAATGTTCAGAGTACAACTTGTGAATACAATTTTTTTTTTAAATTTTGCTATTGTTTTCTGATATTCTTGCCAGTTCTACTATTTCCAAACATGGGTCTAGCATTCTTCTGAAATTGGATGGAAGTGGGGCAGATAGTGAAATCAGAGGGGAAATCAATAATTGGTTTTAATTAGTAATAAGAGGGAATGAAACTGCTGTTGACAGGACTTTTACAGGTAGACAAAATAATGAAGAAGTAGGCAAAATAGAACTCATTCCCCATGTCCCAGTAATGGAAACAATAACATACGAGATATAATTGGCAGAAAGCCCATAACACACTCAATGTTGACAGAACTAGCAAAAGCCAACTGTTTTCCCCAGATTAAGTCAACTTTCTGTGTAGCACTGAGCAGCAATCTTTTTCTGAAAAATAAGTCTAGTGTTCTTTCAAAAGACTGTCTTTTATAAGCACAACCAAGACTGTCTTTATAAGAAGTTTGCGTAACATCTGACAAATACTTCAGGAAGTGCCAATCTGGCATTCTGTAGGCAAGTTCCTCTTTGGAAGCTATGTCTCTGGTGATGACTACAGTCCAAATTGAAATGATCATGGAGGGCAGCCCCAGTGATTAGAGGGTGAGAAGCTAACCTAACCCATAGCAGTTTAGGTGGCCACTAGAAGATATACAGGTTCCAAATCTTGACCATCACCCATATCATCAGAGAAGCATGCTAGATTGTATCCAGAGCAAGAACTGTGTTGGGTGAAGATGAAGAACACCACTTTAAGTTGAAACAGTTCACTTTAAGATTACTTTAAACTGCCATAGGTGTGGGTTGGGGATGTAAAAGCAATATCATAAGGAAATGTTTGAGCTATGGTTTGTACCATGGTTAAGGATTTCAAAGATAACTCTTACCTCTATATAATATATAATAATATAATTAGTATAATTATAATATATAATTAGTAACTACATAAGAAGTCAGTGCAAATAAACTGGGCCTTAGCTGCCAGTCAATAACTATTCTATCTGGTAGTCCCTTGTGTTGTATGGATAAATACAGGGCCAGAAATTGAAAAGTATAGATTAAATGGAACTGAAAAGTTAGCATTATGAGTCTCACATCAACTAAACTATTAAATAGACAGTAGACTTATTTAATTCCTGATGAATATACAGTTTTCTTTGTTGTACACTGAGAGCATATCCACTGAAGACAAATTCCTTGTGGGAATAAAGAATTCTATTCTATTCTGTTCTGTTCTACTCTAGAGTTATTTAAGACAATAGACATAGTGGTTTCAGAGAAGTTCAGATGATTTTGTTATGGGCTGCAGTAAAAAGATTAAGTTGCAATAACATTGTTTGCTACAGTATTTTGTTTAATGAGATAAAGCTATTGTTCCCATTCCTGGTTTTAAAATACACCCCTGCATTTATATTTTCAAAAAGGAATTTTATCAAATCAGTAAGAGTCTTAGCATGGATTAGATACTATTTCTGATGAACTATATAAGTACATTATACCTTACACCTTTCTCTGATACTTACCTTTTATTTATTTTTTTAGTTACCTGGTGATGCCATACATGCAGACAGATTTACAAAAGATAATGGGACACCAATTCAGTGAGGAAAAGATTCAGTATCTGATCTACCAGGTTTTGAAAGGCCTGAAGGTGAGTAATTTCAGAAAAATTCAGAACAGAAATAACTTTCTGCCACTTTTGCCAAACCACCTCATTTCTTTAGCATCTTTGTAATGACAACATCTTTTAATAGAATTTGAACATATAATCATAGGATTGAAAGGAGTGAGACAACCATAGAGATCATAAAGTCTAACTCTCTGCCTAGTACAGGGGTGGCAATTACGGCTCCTTCATGACTTGTGGACTTCAACTCCCAGAATTCCTGATCCATCCAGCTTCCATTAAAGACCTCCAATCAAGAAATATGTGCATTGGTGAAAGGTCTTTCTTTGTAACATACACCATTTTTTCTTATCCTGTCTTCTGGAACGATTCTAATTCTGCCCTGTGTTCTATATAATAGTTCTTCAAATATTGAAACATCTACAGTATAT
>JAEANM010016751.1:1553-13174 GCA_017656035.1 Myanophis thanlyinensis
ACACACACCTAAATAGGAAAAACATATCTGGGTTAGTAATTACTGCTTAAATGGATGTGGCAATGAGAGTAGCAAGTTGGAAATAAAAGTATATTAAAAATGCCTGTAAAATTCTTCTCATTGAGTCGGCTCATTCAACAGGATGCACTGCTTTCAGGGTGAAAGAAAGCTCTATTTCTATATAGCTTAAATTCTGTCACTTTTGACCAATAACTTCTAACTTTGTAAATTATATCTGATTATAGTGACGATGAGGGCTACTGACTTTTAATGATTGAGATGCAAACATCAGTGTTCGCACTCGAGACCTCAGATTAACTCCAGCCACTACCCTATAACTCAGCAGAAACTATATTGCAAAAGCTGTCACACAATCAATAAATGAGCTCACAAAACTCATATTCCCATATATCTATATAATTCAGAATTATTTTTTTTCAATGCACTTCATTCTTTCAACGACTTCATTTTTATATCAAATTTCCATTTCCATTTGGGCTTTGTTACATTTATAAATTATGTTTTTTGGGCATTAATTTTCTCTTTGCTATCATTTTCCAATCTGTATTATATTTTGAAAAAAAACTAAGCTTCTGTAACCACTAGCCTGATAGAAAAGATGAAGATAAGACAACAATATTAAACTTTCCTTGTCCAAAAGTAAAGAATGTCCTAGTAGTTTTATTCAGTAAAAAATTAAATTGTATCACAGTTAGTTCAAATGAAGGCTATGTGTAAAACCTTCTAACCTGTTATGGGTTTGTAGTTAAAAATTTATGAGCGATGCCCACTTATATTTGTACCATTGAGGAGGTAAAAATACAAAGGAGAGAGACTAGATTAATCTGAATTATCAGATTAACATTTAGAATGGCTGGTAAATTATTGTAACTGAGGTCTAAACATAGTCTGTTTCTAAAACCAAAGAGGGCATTTTAATAAGGTCCTGGGACCTAGATTTAAAGATGCATATTCTACAAAGATATCTGGAAACAAGCCTTGTTGATTTAATCTTGTAATAACATTCCCCAATCTGATTTACCAGTTCTTTTTCTTGAAAAGTAGTCTGTAAAAGGAACATGAGAGGAGAAATAAACTATACCGATTTTTTTGATCAACTGCAAAAGTGTTTTAAATACTGAATTATAATTCCTTCGACTTTGTGCTATACAATTATCTATGCATAGATTTATTTATGTACAGTTTTCTTTACATTTTCTGGCATCTAGCCCAGGGTTTGTTAGAGTTGTTATCTCACATTAGATTACAGCAAACAGAATACACATTTTAGCAAGACTACTTAACTAAACTTGGTAATTAGCCTGGAGGCTTTATCTCCTCAGTTGGCACACTAGGTTACAGGAATAGCAAAAGCTGAGTTATCTTACACTCGGTACAGGCTCTGTACATGCTCTAATCCTTTCATTCCTTTTTAAGGCAATAGGATGCTTCCTATTGCTGGAACAATGGTGAATATTGCTTGGCTACTGGTGTTAACGTAAAAACTTTGGCAGGCTTGTCCAGTCTTCCTGAAGCTACAATTGTTATTCCAGAGATTGTGCTAGTAATAATTGATCTTATTACAAGTATCAAACAAGGTAATATATTTAATCCTCCAAAGGCCAGAGTGTGAGGAATAAAATACTCTTCCAATCTCCAAACATTCCTTCAGACCATCTGGAGGTATCTAAGATTCCATCCCAGGTTTGAACAGGAACATAGGCAAGCTTCCTCATATGGTCTGTGATTTCTTCAATTGCTTTTCCATTATCATCTATCTGGATACAGCAATTTGTTACATTAAATTTTCCATAGACTCCTCCTTCTTTGGCTAAAAGATAATCTAGAGCCAATCAATTTTGGTAAATAGCAGTCCTCATTTGAGTATTGGTTTTAGCCAGTAAATTAAGGGTGGAAGAAGTTTTGTTAGTAATTATTTCTAAAATTGCTTGCAACCTAATCATTCTATTTAACATATAAATCGGAGTCTGGTAGCCCCAGCTACCATCTTTGGCCCAAACTGCTGTACCATACACCAGAATGATCCTTTCAGTGGGACCACTAATCCAATCACCTATACCACCAGGTATTTTTCTTTTTGCTTGTCCCAGCTCATCATATACTGTAACTGAAAAACTCCAAGTTTTTCTGCTTGTTTAAGAGATAACAAGAAGAAACTGGGCTTAATAGTTCCCAAAATATAGGCTGCTGCCCAGTTTAAAGGTAGATGAGCATATACCCATCTTCCACAAATCCAATACCAATGATCAATGGAAGGGAGGGATTTGAAGGATCACTCCATATTTGATACAACAATTCCTGTGTTGATGAATGAAAAGGATTGGAACTTGACAAATTTTGGTTGGACCACCAGGAATACTTTGTAGGTGTGTTGTGATTGCATAAACATCCAGATTCACAGGCTAACTCTCCCATTGGCTCAACATATGGAGAGCCAGGTGTTTGAACAAAACATCTTTCTCCTACACATCACTTTGTAGAGCCCAGTGTTGGTCTTTGCTGGTCCTCCCATGTAAAGCTATACAAAGAGACATTGGCAATGGGAATTTCTTTAGTTCCCCAAGACCATTGGTCTCCCATGTTGGTCTCTCTACAAACATAACAGTTTGTTACACGTAAGCCTGCACCAATTCTCTCAGCCAAATCAATATTTTTTTTGTTGATTGGAGGTATCTCAATCTTTTGTTTCATAGTCTCCCAAAAAAACAGTATGGACCTGATAAGTTTTAGGTCTCTCCTGAACTCGGACAGTTCTTACAATAATCTTTTCATAAGGGTCTTTTGCTGGTCCTGAAACTCCAAGTTCAAAAATCTGAGACCTCATGGGTGGATTTTTAAAATATAGGCAAATAGGCATACATGTTCCCTGAGCACAGCCAGACCTAGAAACATCTTCGATTATGTTAAATCAAATTTGACTAGAAGTGAATTCAGTGCTGGGACCTCATCATCTTTATGTTGGATGTATACCAATAAGCATGACCTTTTCTGATTTCATGTATATATCTCATTTTAATCATATAGGATCTTTTCTAATACAAGGAATTGTAATGGATTCCTTAGTTACCATGTTGTCCTTGTCCTTGACCTATCATTTACAACCATCAAAACAAATAGTCATTGCTTGGCTTTGTCCAAGTAGTGTGGTTATAAACCAACTGTTAGGTATAATAATCATTTCCCCCCGCAAATGCATACACCCATCCCTTACTGCAGCGGTGAAATTCAATTTTTTTTTAGTACTGGTTCTGTAGGCGTAGCCACAGGATTAAACATCACCAAGCACAGAATTAAACTTCATCAAAGTTACAATGTATTAAGGGGAGAGGCAGTTTCTGTGAGCAAGGCAATAAAGATTAGGCTAGAAACAATTTATTTACAGGACTAACCCTGTAAAGTTAATCTTTACAGGATTAACCCTACAAAGTGGGAAAAAAACAAAAGGAGATTTCTTCTAATAACTGGTTCTATAGAACTGGTGCGAACTCACCTCTGCCTTACTGGTGAATTTTACTCCCTGTGGAGTATGATACTCCACTTGGCTACCTTTGGAACAGGTGACATATTGTATTCGGTCATGTTTGTAGGTCGATTTTATTCCATGACAGGTGTAATCTGAATGGTAAACCAGAGTTTTAGTGATTTTAGTTCCTGTTTTTACACTTTTTTGACAAGATGAGTTATCTTCCTCAAAAGTCAGGGAAATCAACTTCAGATTCAGAATCAGAATCAGGTGGGAAGTAGAGTCATAATTCATAGTCATTGCTGTCATATTCCTCATCTGATGGCAAGAGGTCATGAAAAATAGAATACTCAATAATAAATAGAGTTGACAATGTTCCCTTGTTGTAGAAGGGAAATAATAGGAGCTGGAGGAGGCAGTGGACACATCAAATAATTGAGCACCACTAGGTTTCTTGGGAGAGTAGTGAAGTTCAATTGTGTCTTTAGTCATAAGAAAGGGTCCCTGGGCCTATGGCAGCTTGCTTAGCCCAATAATCTGCTGCTTTATTGCACCTAGAGACTAGACCATAGTCAGTTTGATATCCATGACAATGGATGATTGCAATAGTTTTAGGTAGGTTAATAGCTTCCCTCAAATCTTCCAGAAGGGATTTCATCTTTAAAGCTTTTCCATCAGCTCATAGCCTTGAGCTTTCCACAAGATGGCATAGGTATGTGCAGTTAAAAAGGCATATCAACTATTAGTATATATAGTCTTCCATAGGCCTTCAGCTAAATAACATGCTGCTTCTTTTTTATTTTTTTTATTTTTAAACAAACATACATACATACACAAACAAAACATAAAAACATAAAACCATTCTCCAGTTATAGTGTGTCAGTTGGTTACGAATTTTTTGTGCTATCTTTTCAGTCCTCACAGTTTATATAAATTATCACATTATCATTCTAATATATTATATATTCATACATTATCAATTAGTTAATTGTTATTTTGACTAAACTATTATTCTATCATTTTATACATCTGCTAAATTTTATATAGATATTATATTATACATTCAACCAGTAGTTATATATTTTTATATTATATTCTGTATCATTCTTATATTGTAAAACTTAACATGTTTCAATTGCTGTAGCTATTCCTTTTAGACACTTATTGACTAGGTAATATTTAAAAACCAGATGATGAAATATGGCTACTTGATTTTACAAATAATAAATGAAATCACAGCACATTATGGGTTTCTTTTCACTTTAGCCGTGGGTGATTTAATTAAACCACAGCTACTTGTTTAATGGCAAGAAATGTCATTGCCTGTACATAAAAATAGATTTATTGTCTTGTATATTATCTCATATAGACCGTCAGAATTACACTTACATAATTTATAGTGTAAACTCCAGGGGACAACAGGGTAGTGAAGACTGATTTTAAGTTTTTATATCAAGCTGGTTTTCCTTTTTTCGTATTTCTCATCTCTTTTATTGTTTCCATATTTTCTCTGCAAGTGCCAAGAGGGTTTGAAGAAAGAATTTAATGGGTTTTTTTTCTTTACATGAGAAAGTAATGATTATACATTGATTATGCAGAAAGTAATCTCAAGACATACATGATGGGAGAATAAAAATCTTTTATCTGAGACCAGCTGAATCCAAAATTTAGAATGAGGCTGTTTAAAGCAAAGATCCTGGAAGTCACTTGGAAGTCCAGTCTCCAATTTGGGGACCCATCAGAATAACAGAGTTGGAAAGAACCTTGAAGGTCTAGCTTAATCCCTTGCTCATGCAGGAAACCTTATACCCATGACGGCGAACTCTGTGCCACACAGAGCCATCTTGCTGGGCACACAAGCTGTTGGCCAATTTACCTCCACTGAGCATTCATATGTGATTTCGCATACCCACATGCACAATTGCAAAGACCCAGCTGGTCTTCAGACCTCCGCTGTGCATGCACGCGATTACAGCAGGAAATCCAGCTGGTCTTCAGAGCTCTCCTGCACATGCACATGCAATTGCTCATGTGTGCACGAGTGCCTGTGAGCAGCGCATGTGCATTGCACATGCAAAAGCTGCATGTATGCACAGATGGTGCAGTTGCACATGCAGCACTTGTGGAGGAGCTGCATGCAAGTGCGAATGGCACGTGCAAAGCGCGCACTCAGTAAGTAAAAGTTTCGCCACCACTGCCCTATACCATTTCAGACAAATTGTTGTCCTATCTTTTCTTAAAAGTCTCCAGTGTTGGAGCACTCACAACTTCTGGAGGCAAGTCATTCAACTACTTAATTGTTCTCACTGTCAAGAAATTTCTCCTTAGTTCTAGGATGGTCTCTCCTTGATTAGTTTCCATCCATTGCCTCTTGTGCTGTCTTCAGGTGCTTTGCAGAATAGGTTGACTCCCTCTTCTTTGTGGCAGTCCCTTAGATATTGGAACATTGCTATCATGTCACCTCTAGTACTTCTTTTCATTGAACTAGACATAGCCACTTCCCACAATTACTGTATTCTTCATATAGGTATTTATATCTCCAATCCCCTAATCATCTATGTTGTTCTTTCCTGCATTTTTTTAGGAGTTTCAACATCTTTTTTATATTGTGGCAACCAATGATAACCGAAATACATTTAATAATAATTTAAAGAATTCGATCGGTCAAAACAGAACCTGCCTAATAATGCAACATGCCTAGTACTGTTAAAACTGAATTAATGACAAGAGGTAGAACAACCAGCCTTAGAATTGACAATGAAGATATTGAAGTGGTAGAGAACTTTTGCTTTTTAGCGTTAACCGTCAACAATAAACAAATAAGCAGTCAAGAAATATGCCAGTCGTGAATAAAAATTATCTGGAAATATGGAAAATTGGGTTGTTACTAGTCCACAATCACTAAAATGTTGGGAAGATTTGGCAAGATTTCTTTGATAGTATATATGAATATTGTTAACTCAGTGAATGTTAATAGAGGACTACAAATATCAGTACTGGAACTCATTCCTTGTATGGGCCAATATATATATATTATGAACATGAGTATAACTTCAGGATTGTTTGTTTTAAGAGGGATGCCTACGTGATTCTGCTTAAATATTTGAGACAAATCACGAAGTCACTGAGGATATTTAGAGCTCTAGATTCCTTTCAAACTAAAACTATGACATGAAAATCAGAGTTTAAATTTTCCAGACTTTCAATTGTACTCATGGGCATATATAATATTTTCAATGTCTTGTTTGTTTTTGGAATGTGAATGAATTTGAATATTAACTCCTCTAATAGTTTATTATTTGGAAAATCTTTGGAAATCCTATCAAGTGCTTGCTTCTAATTTTAGTTGGAATTTAGATGTTTTCTCAGCATTAAAGTCAACAAGATATATTTGGATGTTATTGGGAAGAAAATTTAAGTTTCATCCTTGTTCTTATGAGAAATTAAATCTCTGGGATAATTCTTATTTATAAAATAATGTGTAAAGCGTTTTTGTTTTTACTTGGGTTAAAGTGGGGTTAATAATTTAGAAATGCTTATCGCTAATAATAATTTAAAGAATTCGATCAGTCAAAACAGAACCTGCCTATAACCTGCCTAATACTGTTAAAACTGAATTAATGACAAAAGGTAGAACAACCAGCCTTAGAACTGACAATGAAGATATTGAAGTGATAGAGAACTTCTGCTTTTTAGCATTAACCGTCAACAATAAACAAATAAGCAGTCAAGAAATATGCCGCAGATGTGTACTTGGGAGAGCAGTCATGAATGTGTGGGGGTGGAAATGGAAGGATTTATATTCCTTGCAGACAACAACCCTCTAAAACAGTGTTTCTCAACCTTGGCGACTTGGCTGGGGAATTCTGGGAGTTGAAGTCCAAACATCTTAAAGTCACCAAGGTTGAGAAACACTGCTCTAAAAGGATGCAAATGACCAGCTATCTGCAAGGAGTATAAATCCTTCCATTTCCCACCATCCAATCAGATCTGAAGAAGCTTCTTGGATGAGAAGTGAAATGTCTTCAAAGGAGAAACCAGAAAGTCCAGTTGCCTCCAGAAAAAGCACCTTTGGGACAACCATGATCTGGATGACTGAGAATTTCCACAGAAATCCATGGAGAATCTCCATAGATTCTGTTATAACATTTATCATGAAGAAATATTTGTCTAGAATAATAGGGATTATTAGGTTCATGATCCCAATCCAAAACAAACATATACAGTAGCTTTCCATTAAGGAATGGCTATATTGTTCCAAATATAAGCAGGCAGAAAAGAGGAATAGTTGAAACGAGCACAGGATAAGTCTGTGGACAAATGGAGCTATTTATCTGAATGAAGTAATTCATTTATTGCCTATTTCTTTCTTCTTGTTCTTTTCATTAGAGCCAATGCCCAGCATTGTATAGTGACTCATAAAAACTGAATTCAGAATAGGGTGAGAAGATGACAAATGGGCGCTATCCAGAGAGATGGAGGTTTAATTCATGACAGCTGGCATCAGAGGGAGCACGAAAAAAAAGTTAACCTCCTTTATTTTCTCCCATAGGAGCAAATGGTTTCTATAGAGCCTTTCTTTTGTGCTATACAGTATTGCTGTGGCAATATATAGACTGTCTGCATTAGTGATGTATTGTCACCAGGATGGCTGGGTAATGCTACGGGCTGTATCTTTATTGTGGAAACACCTCATAGCTCCATTTGGGGCAATTTTGTGCTTGGGAGCAACGTTCTACTCCAGGCCTTAAGTGATTGAACTCTCACTGAGGGAAATTAATAACATTTGTTAGTCTGAAAAACTGCTGTGAAATGACTTCTGATTTTGGGGGGGGGGGCGGGGCGGGGGGCTACTGTAGACCCTTACATAACAGCATGTCTGAGGGTATAGAAGGGTCTCTCTGTGTGTGCGCCTTCATGTGTGTGCGCCTGAATACCTATTGCAGGTATTCAGCTTAGGACCGGTTGCTTAGCAACTGTTTGAAGTTATGACAGCCCCCCCCCAAAAAAAATTTATGATCCAGTTCTGAAGTTCCAAAAGCCAGACCGCCCCCCCCTCCACCCCCTGTAAATCATGTGACTACATTTTGGTTGTTTGGCAACCCAGCTGATTTACAGCTGTTGGCAGTACCCCATGGTTACAGGACAGCAATTTACAATGTGTTTGCTGAAAACCAGCATTTGGCAAAAATGCCCCATAGTGAACTATGGCTTTGCTTAACAACCGTAGCAATCCTCTTAACGACCAACACAAAAAAGGCGTAAAATCAGATTGGTCACATGATGACTCACTTTACAACAGACATGACTTACAATCGTAATGGGCAGGGAGCATTACAGTCACAAGTTGAGAACTAACACATGCAGATAAGTCATCAGTATTAAATTGTTGTTTATAGAGCATACTTCTTTAGCTTGGGGCCCTTCCGGATTATTACTGTTATAGCCGAAAACCTGGTCTGATTCGGTTAAGAAATACTCGAGAAACAGGGTCCGTTTGGATGACCACGAGGGGTCCCGTTTATTTCAAATCGCGAGTAAAACTCACGATGCTGGATGTCAATCAAGTAAGCGGCAAAGCTACAGGGAAACCGCGGCTTTTATATTTGCCACGGCTTCAAATTTCCTCGCTTCTCATTGGCTGGTGAGCCAGCCAATGGGAATTGTTGTCCCGACAGCCAATCAGCTGTCGGTCGTCGTTCTGCACATGCACAGTATACAACAATTACTCCCAGAATTGTGGCTGAGTCGGAATTGCCGAAATGTTGGTAGAGTGCCAGATTATTGTAGCTGTAGAGTTATTTTTTTTTAAACTTGCATCACAATGTACCCAAACAATATTCTTAAATTCTACAGCATTGATTTTTCCTAACTTTTACTGCAGTACTTCAACTTTCTGTGTGGAAGAATGTTATGATATTCTTTCTTTTGCTATTTTCTTAATGTTAAATGTACCAAGTTTCTTCAATCACATCTCTTAAGTCCAGTTTTCTGAAGGAAATTTCTGCAAGAGGTGTAAATAGATTTTTTTAAAAGTCAAAATAAATAATACAGGTAATAAAGGTTAAAAAAAAAAACCTGATCCAGTTTGGTCTAGCGCTTAAGGCATTAGGCCAGCAGCAGAAAACCATGAGTTCATAGTCCTTCCTTACCAGGAAAACCAGGTGGGTGATTCACCCTCCTGATCCAGCAATTTAAAAGTGGGAGACTGCGAGTAAATAGATGAGTACCATTTCAGTCGGCAACTTAATGGGAACGTGAAAGGAGCCCCAACTGGGCATCCCCTGGTCAACGGTGATGCTACCGGTCAATCCTTTCAACCTGGAAGTGCTTCTGTGTTCCCAACATGACTGTAGTAGTAGTAGTAGTAGTAGTAGTAGTAGTAATGCATCTTCCACAATTGGGTTTGGTGATTCTTTTCTAATACATGACGTACGTTGATATGTCAGACATTCTATAGCTGTCTGGCCAACAAATATGTAACTATTTATCAATTGTTAAAAGGCAACTTTAACTTCATTTGCTTGAAACTTAAGAAATTTAGTACATGAAAATTAAAACAAAATAACATTATGGTAAAAATACAGATATCATAAAATAGGATCAATAATTTTATTTTTAAAATGGTAAGAACAATTAGACAAAATATCAGTCATCTGACCAGCAATATTTTGACTGAGTGGTGCAACCAACCATAGTAATTATAATAATAGGAAGCGAGTGAAATGTATCAATATTAAGATCTAAGATCTCACTCTTGGATGCATTCACTAAATGAATAAATATGGTAAACATATCGTACAGATTTATCCCATCAACATTTAAAAATTTTAAAAAACTATCTCTGTTACGGTAAGGCATTAACATCAGACCACAACTTTTTGCTTTTTCATAATAATATGAACAAGACATTTCTATAAAGTATTATATAGATTTTTCAATTCGTCCAGTATTATATGTAAAGCAGAACTTGCAATTTTTGCACACTAAAATCTTCCGCAGTCCAGAATTTTCTTTGTAAAATGGGCAAACCAGACCTCTTGTCTCCTTTGTGAAATAGCTAAATATATAAATCCACATTAATTTATAATAATACATGGATTCAGTCAACCCGTCCCTCTTGACAATTCAGTTGTTGACACACACAAGTTTATAAGATGAAATTTAATTTCCAGTTTCTATCCTCAGCTGTTCTTTCACTGAAGTTTACTACATCTAGTGGAGAAATACAGATGCCTGGAATTGATATGATCTCATTTTTATAGCTGACAATGTTTGTCATGCACAGACTGGCTAGGAAGCCGCAGATGAATGTGTTCTCTAAGAACAGCATATTAACCTCAAACTTCTGAAATAGATTGGGAGATATGTCAAGTGGCCAGATATCATTGTCAGACCTCTCTGCTTACAATGGCTTTCCATGTCACAGTTTATGAACTCTAGCAAGACAGAAGGCCAAGGTTCTACATACTCATAAAACGAAGATGCTGTATAAGATGTACCATATCAATCTCCCCATGCCATCTGGATGCATTCAAAATTGCATAATGAAATAATTCAAAAGCATTAACAAATACAAGAACTTTATATAACTTTCTCTTTATTTATTTTTTAAATACCATTCCCCTTTTCTATATTTTATAGAAAGACTTCCTTCCCTTTATTTTTAAACAAAACGAATGAAGCCACCTGGGCTTCATGTATGTTTCTACTTGTCAGTTTGTGTTTTAATTCCTGAGTCCATGGACATAGGATGAAATTTAGCTAAGTCTCGTTGGTTGGCTGACAACTGAATAATCCACAAATGCTGCTTCATATTCCCAGGATCACAGGTTTCGGTCTGGGTGGACCAGCAGCTAAAGATGTGAATTTGAGAAACTTCTGTACAATATGTGTGTGTGTTTGTAGGTCTAGGCATGTTCGGGTTTTTTCCCATGTAAGATTGAGAGTATCTTGGCAACGTTTTGAGCTTGGCATGAAAGCCGAGCACTAGCCTGAGGATGGCGAATGGGACCTCACCGAAATGTTGCCAACATACTCTCAATCTTACACGGGAAAAGACCCGTACATGCCTAGACCTACATACCTGTACCCATGAAAATCCATGAAAACGTATGTATGTATGTATGTATGTATG
>JAEANM010016752.1:0-13174 GCA_017656035.1 Myanophis thanlyinensis
TATATATTATCCTATATATTTCACTGTAGCTTTATCTTTTCTGCTTCCCTCTAAAGTACTTTCACTTAAGAAATAATGGAAATAAATTTATAATGGCTAGAATTTGTATTCAGATTTTTATTATTTGTGTTCTAAATTCAAAGATAAATATGGACTGGTTCTCACTTGCTGCTTCCTATGTCCATGTTCACTGCTACCCTCTCCCCCACTCTGTGTTGTTACTGCAGTCTTGTTCATATGGTACTTCAAAAAGAAGTTAATCTATGAAGGTTGTAAACCCACAATGCAATTTATTTAGTACTGATCTTCAACTTGTATGAACCCAGCTACTGTGATAAGCCATGTCTTATTAATATGCACAACCCAATCAATTTTGGTATATAATGGTCAACAAGTGAAGAAAAAGAATTTGTGCAAGGTGTGAATCTAATTCACATATCCGTGTTACCATGTTTGATCAAATAAAATGCCTATTGGATAGAATAGGGGGAAAGCAATAGCTCAGTGTTTGTAAATATGATGCAATACTGACAGCCACAAACTGAATTCTGGGTAGTTCCAGTTAAGGCTGGCAAAGATGTTTGTCTGAAATGTAAATGGATGTGAATTGGCTTTAAAATGATTTCAAATGGAAGTTAAATATTTAATACAAAAGAAGCTGAATGTCCCTAAATAATCTTTAATCAGGTATTTTCTGAACTGATAAATCTTCTGCTTTGCTGTAAATTCTACAAGCATCTTTGGTGATATATTCATAAGGGATATGGGAAATAGAAAAGTGGGAAAAGAAACAGATTATTGGGACAATATGCTGACTGTAAACTGCTTAAAGCACTGTGAAGCTATATATAAGTCTAAGTGTTATTGGTATTGCTATTATTTGGGAGACACTGGAAATTTTATAATTGTAGCAAAGGCTTCTGTTTTCTCCAATTATTTTTTAAAAAGATATGGCCACCCTTAGGTCTGCCAATGATGGCACAATCCACAATATTATTTTGCTTCACTTTCATATTGCGATGACTTGGCAATCAGAGCATTGCTGGGGAGGAAGGATTATATGGCTATGCTTTTCCTCTACAGCTATTAGAAAGAATCTGTAATTTTGTATCATCTTTCTGCAGAGGCTCTCCTGGGTTGAAATAGCTGTGAGTAGTCCAAGAAATGTTGCCATTCTGCTCCTCAGGAAAAAGAATATATAAGAAAAAATAGGTATTGGCTATTTTCAAGTATAAATGTCAAGTTTAACAACTCTTTTCACAGTAAAGGCTGAGCTTGTAAAAATTGGGGAGAACTTCTGATTGAGTATACATAAACAAACACTAAGCTGAGGCAGTTGGATTTCTGAGAAATTATGGCTATGGCATTTAAAATAGGCAGAGAAGAAAGAGGACAAAGAGACCATTTACCTGTAGCTGCTTTGAGTAAATGCTTCCTTACCTGGATTACACTGTTGATAAAGCAAATACTGTAAAGCAGCAGTAGGGATTTTTACGTTTTGTTATAGCCTAGTACTGATACTACTACAGCTTGTTACTATTTTAAGTACAAATAAACAGTTACAGTAAATATATACCAAGTACAGCACAAATCCAAGAAAATTTCCTTTTTACTTTCTTCTGATATTTTTAGGAGCCAAATAATAACTCACTGTAAAAACTTTACGTATTTGCATCAAGCAATCTGAAATTCTTCAAGAAAAATAACTAGGATTTACAATCTGTCAATATGCAATCAGAATAAATCTGCATAAATTATCTAATTTTTAAATAGCATACTATTTTTTTTGAACTGTGTTATCCAGTGACAAGCATCCCTTTCATGGGGAAGGATTTCTATACACTGAAAAGATCCTATCCTTCCTTTTCCTTGCTATAAAATTATATTTTATATAATCATTATCTCTCACTGCACTTTCCACTGTTCTATACATGTTGTATAATATTCAGTGAGACATTCCAAACACTCAGACATTCCAAAACCAATATTTCAGGTAGTTTTTTTCTTTTCTTTTTCTTTTCTTTTCTAAGAATCAGGGAGACACAAGGGAATGCACTGGAGACTAAAAATATTTTTTTTTCATTTTTGCTTCATTTGGAACCAATAAAGAATGTGTTATGTGGAGATAAATATGGCAGACCAGATTAGTAACCCTTTCACATTTCCTTTATCAAGCTGGAGTCTCTCAGTAACAGGAAAGGCTGGGCTCAGGTTTGTGTGACTGTCTTTGGAATAGATTAGAACTGAACAGTTACCTTTCAGCAGTGCTGCTTCCATTTTTAAAGAAGCACTGACCTCAATCTCTCAAACACATAGCTCATTCATTTTGGTCCGCTGTGGATTTCTGGCCAATTTTGTTCCAATGCTTTATTTCCATCTTTATTTGCATGGAACACCATTTGACCATGCAGATTATTAATCTAAGGCAGAGATGGGAAATCAGTATGCCAAATGCTGAAGATACTGGGATAATTAAATGTAATAAAATTACACAAATTAGTTTCAAAGAAGTAAAAGCTAAGCATGATAGAGGGAATGACAGTTACTTGGAATAGGATGATGCTGCTGCTGCTGTTTTCTGTATACATAATGGACTGTGAAGTTGTGCACGAAACTTTTCTGATTATTATTGATCACTTCAAGCACTATTACAATTCAACAAGTTTTTTAGTGTGAAACTTAATCAGATATATGTAAAGGAGGCAGTATTCCAATTACTGGAGAGAACAAATGTGTGGTGTGTGCACCTTCTAAATGAATTGGGCCATTAATGGAACTAAAACGGTACTTCTGTGCTCACTTTATTTAGGAAGTATTTCCATTAAATACAATGCAATTTACTTCTTGGTAAAAGTGCATATTTACCATTTGCCACCTTGTGACCTCCAGATATGTAGGACCAAAATATTACTGTAATTGCCTTCCTCAAAATTTAGCAATATCTGGAGGGCTATAGGCTCCCCAGTTCTATCAAAAATAATAATTATGGATAAATTGAAATACACTTGAAATCTCAAGATGCTAAATTCTGCTTGTGATGTCTCTGACCACATTGAAAGGGATGTCAATGCTACATTGATCCCCGCAACAAAAGCTATGGATGGAAAAAGATGGAGCTAGCTGAAATGGCAAAGTTGACTAGAGAAAAGAAACATCCAGTTTCTACTTGGATACTGCTTCAGGACTTTGTACTTAAGATAGAAAAAAAGGAACTCTTGACATTCAGTTTTGTTAATTTATATAGTATCTTGTTATAGAAATGACTAGCATTTGTTGAGTAGTAAAGTGAAAAACTGAGGCGGCAATTCTGTTTTGTAGTTTACTGCACCAAAAGAAGTTGGAAGTCTATATTTTTATTTTCCCCTTTTACCTGCATCCTTTCCTTTCCTTTTCTTCCCCTTTTCCTATTATTGTTTTTATTTCTATATGATACTATGATGACTTTAAAAAAGTTGATCACAAAAAAGAGAGAAAAGAATGTCAATGCTAGTCCTCATTCTGTCAGCAGATGTTGCTGCTCTTATTGAAGTCAAAAAGAAGTTGAAGAATACTTTAATCTGCTGACTGAGAGAAACTGGTATGAACACAACATTTAGCCTAGAATTCCAGAAATTGCTTTTTATTCCTGCCACACCCTTTTGCCCGAACAGCAAGTTCTTTAACCAATTATTGCCAGATGCTTTTTACTAAATTCCTCCATGAATTGAATCTTCCAGACATGGCAAGTTCAGGCTTGCTACTTATGTGACCTACTTGCCTACACAGTTCCCATGGATTACATTTTGGACATGTATTTGAAGTCAAGAATTGTATTATTTCATTTTGAAAAAGAAGGGTTGCAAATATTCACCTCTGAAAATTAATGGATCTGCTTAGTAATCTCACAAAGCTTTTAATCAGTCACTTAGCAACCATTTGACAACCAGCCAAGCTCAAGAGAGCATCAAGGGCCCCACAGTTCAATCCTAGGTATCAACATTCTCCTTTACTGGGACCATTCAAAGTTGCAATGGACCTACCTGGGTGGGTAGGGGGTTACTTATGACCTGGATTCTGATGGTTGTGGGCTGTTCTTCCCCCTCCCCCCCCCCCACAATCACATGACTGCATTTAGGGGACTCAGCAATTGGGCTGCATTTACATTTCTTTGTAATGTCCCAAAGTCACATGACTGTGTTTTACTACAGTTTTGTTAAAAACCAGCATTTTTTGTTGCAAAACCAGCTCATAGTTAGCCATGTGCTTAATTAGTTTGATTAGCAAGTGCCACAAAAAAGGTTATAAAGTCACATGATCAACTCACACTAATCATGACTTATGACCAAAATGGTCAGGCTCCATTATGGTTATAACTTGAGGACTATCTGTAATTCATGCTGCTGCTCCATTTATATTATAACAACTGATCCGTCATTTGCACTATATTGGACTATTTCCATCCATAGGGCAGAAAATTATCCAAAAATCTATACTCTTCAGTTCTTCAGTTCAGATCATAATTTGAGACTGTGTCTCGCTTAGGGCTGAAATATTCAGCCAACTACAACTATGACTTCATTGCTTCAAACTGTAGAGTCTAAGAAGAAAATAATTCTGGCAGTGTTCAATTCTCATACTTAGAAGAGGGAAAATATTTTCCAATGTTTTCTGATTCCTTAAGTGCAAAAATGGCACATCAACATTCACTTTGTTGATCAACTAGAAATTAGCATATTGGAAGACTTGCTATATCTGTGGATATATCCTGACTCCTTCACTTTAGAATTTATCTTCCCATCCCATCCTTTAAAAAGTATTTGGGGAAGTTCTATGATTATAATTGATATTCAAAATCAAGATAAAATTTTGCTTCAGTAGTAATTTTCAATATCATGGGCAGCAAATTATCTCATCGTTAAAGGAGACCTTTTAGCCAGACAACATTTGATGATTTTTTGATTCCTCATTTATCATTATCATAAACAGACATCGTTCTGTCAATATCAATGGCACTAAATTTCTGTATAAAGTCAATGTTTACTTTTCTAAAGGATGCAATCAGCATCAAAATATATGTATGCATGACAAAAAAAATATCTCAAGTGTGTGATGTACTGTTACATATAATTGGATAATAATTTTTATATATTCAACCTGCCAAGGAAACCTCTGCTGCAGGGGTGAAATCTGACTGGTTTTCCTACTGGTTCAGTGCGCGTGCATGTGCGCCAATCGCGCTGCAGCACAGCGCTTTAAACGACTTTTAGAAACTCCAGAGGCAGCAGGGATCATTAAGAAGGCTCCGCAGACACTCAAAACAGCTGATTTAGGTGAAAAAAAAAAACAGAGTGCGTATAAGTAAGAATAGGGGCTCAGGCAGGTGGGTGGGGCCAATTTCAAATCTCTACTACTGGTTCTCCTGAACCGGCTACAACCGGCTGAATTTCACCTCTGCTGTATGCCAGTCCTGTCTTTTATTTAAATGCTTTGTATTTTCTGTTGCATATAGGAACACCAGTTTTAGAGATAATGTGATCAAAAGCAGCAAAATGAAAAAGGTTTGCTTTCCTGCTTATGGTATTTGGTTGACCTTTCTAATAGGTTTGACGTTAGAATTAGTGGGCCTTTGTAATGCCTCTTATATGTCTTCTTCAGTTCATATTTAAAGTGACAAGTTAAATTCAATCAGTTGAATTCAGAAAATACATTATCAGTGTTTTTCAAAGACCTACATAGTTCAACTGGACTTTCTTTTTTTATGAAACTGAGATTACAATTATTTCCTAATTAGTGTAAGAGAATTATAACATTCTTATCAGATCAACATACAGCATTTTAGCAGTGGAGTTTTTGTGAAAGATTCTTGAAACCAAAGAAGGTCCAATTATAATAAATCTTTGCATAGATCTTAAATCTATTTAGAACTTATTCATAATGTAAGACCCTAAGAGTGGCTTACTTGGTTATGGCAAAATTAAGTATTGGATGTTTATGAAGTTAAAAGAAAAAAATATATATGTCTAAATTGGTTGTCAGTGATATGCACTGTACTACTCATTCACAATGCTCAAGGAAAAACAAAAAGGGAGATTTTGTTTTTAGATATTTCACTTTTGTTTTGCAGTGCTCAAGGTACAGAAGAAGTATGCAAAGTTCTACCTGCCCTATTTTATCCTCACTACTACTCTATGAGGTAGATTATGCTGAGAAAGTTTTTTAATCAAGTTAAAGCTACTATAAATGGCTATTTTCGAGTTAAAAATGAACATTGTTTGTAAAATAACATGCCTTCCTTCATGTGTTAAAATCTAGAAATTATTTTCCTCCTCGGACATATTTCCAATCCTTTTGATATCAACCAATGGACCATCACACAATGCATAGATTTAAATAGCTATTAATCAATTATGATTGTTTAAAAATGCACCAAATTTTCAGTTTAATATTATTTCCAGCAGTTGTTCAAACATGAAATAATGTTTGCTTTCAGATAATAAAACAATTGTATATAAATTTAAATAAATAAATAAAATAAAGAAATAACTAAAACAATTGTGCTAAACTTCCCAGATGCTGTTCTCTATATTTATTATGAAATGTACATACTACATTGCTGCTATAAAAAAAATCCAGAGATAGTTTGGAAATTATTATGAGAATATTAGTAATAAAACAGAGTAATAACCATCTATAGCACTTAAAGATGACAATTTGTGAAGTAATAAAATATACAAAAAAGTAAAGAAATGCTGTATCAAAAAAAAGTTTCACAAAACACCTAAAATAAGACTGTTGTATGGTGGTACAAATTTCATAGCTGGGAGACTCTAATTGAAATAACTCACTTCATATCCTGCTTTGAGGTCTTAATGATCAGTTTTTGACCTAGTGAATGTGATACAATTTTCTGTTATTGAAATCAATATTTTTCTGTGTAGGTTGATTACATCTTGATGAACCAATGCTAAATTGATATGATTGATCAATTTAACTGAAAATTATTTCACTGAGGCAAGTAAGTCACTAAAACTGGTTTTTGGACTAAGAAATATGGAAGAAACTAAATGAAGTCATTCCAAAAATGAAAGGTTCATAAGCCAAATGCAAAGTTGGATGAGTGTACCTTTTATTTATTTATTTATTTATTTACCTTGAGTGTACCTTTTCATACTATTTTAGATGAAAATGCTTACACTTGGAAACAGAGTTGCCGTTACCTTTGAAAGGACAATGGTATCCTTTCTTCAGAAGAGTGGGAGAGCTTGTGCCAGGTAAGACAAATGCATTGAGGGATGAATAATATTGGATGCCAAATCCAGTTATAAACATCTGGCTGATTGTGTGTCAAACATAATAATAAGCAAAGCAGATAACAAGACAGGGCAATGGCTAAGAGCAGGAAAATTGAGGAAAGAGAGACTAATTCTTAAATTTTAAAATGTTAATGTTTTTTAACTGATCAGCCGTCATTTAATTATTTTAATTGGATTTTAACTGTTTATGTTTTTATTGGCTGTGCACCGCCCCGAGTCCCTAGGGAGAGAGGGCGGTATATAAATCTTGTTATAAATAAATAAATAAATAATTCTGGGTTCACAAGACCAAGTCTTAAGAACAACATTCCTAAAAAGTTCATACAACTCAGAATTGAGAACAGACAGCAAATGCCACATCTGCAAAGAAGCTGAAGAAACAGTAGACTATTTAGTTAGCTGCTACAAGAAGATTGCACAGACTGACTATAAACATGACAAAATAGGGTGCATTGGAAGATTTCAAGAAATACCATTTGCTTGCAAACAACTGATGAGACCATAAAATAGATATAATAGAAAATGTAAAAGCTAAAGATGTTATGAGACTTAGAATTGAAACAGACAAGCACCTGTCACATAACAACACATTCTTAACAGTTGATAAGAAAGACAAAAACATCTGAATAGTGCACATCGTAGTAACCTAAGACAGAAAAATAGAAGAGAAAGAACTAGAACAAATTACAAATGCAAAGATGTGTGAATAGAAGTACAATGAATATGAGAAAGAAAACAAAGTAACAGTATTAGTGATACCTCAGGTGCAATTCCAAAACACCTGGAACATCACTTGAACACCATTGGAACTGAAACAAAATCATTAGTCATTTGCAAAAGGCAGCTCTACTTGAAACAGCTTACATCCTAAAACAATGCTTTTAAACCTTAAAGCAACATCTCCCTGTCCAGGTCTTTGGCAAGGTCTTGATAGATGGATTAAAATGCCAAATCTAGCCTAAACATCTGGGTGATTGTGCAACAAATCATGACTATAAAACTATCAAATCCTGTTTAAACATCTGACTGACTGTGCAACCAACCATAATAAGGAAAACTACACATCTCTAAAGAGGAATGAGAACATTTATAAGTTGGAAAAAAAGAGTTGCAATAGCAAAGCAGATCACCTTCCTGTACTGATTTAATAAGGTCTGGGAAGAGGGAGGACATAACAGGATATGATTCAATAGAAAAGAAAGGAGTCATCACATGCAGAAAGGGGAAGATCCATTCTTTAATTTCTCAGGCAAACATGTCTTAGCAAATATTGGTTTTTTAAACAAAGTTATATCCCAGCAATGCCTATCTTGGAGAAACCTCTCTTTCCTACTGCACTCCGAACAATAAGTAGTATAAGTGATCTGTGGCCAAATGCAAAAATATCTAACTCTAACAATGTTTACAATACTTGGAAACACTATTTACTTCTTTAAACCACTTTCATAGGCACCAGAGGCAGTGGGAATCATCAGAAAGTCTCCATAGACGCTCCAAACAGCTGATTAAGGTAAGTAAGAAAAAAATGAAACTCGTATAAGGAAGGATAAGGACAGGGATAGGTGGGGCCAATTTCAAATCGCCACTACTAGTTCGAGTGATGTAGTGAGATCCGGCTGAATTTCACCACTGCTTTTCCAAAATACAGAGATGGTGCTAAAATTAGGGCCTTCTCAATAGTAACATTACTTCTTTTTCAGGCCATGAAGTTGACAGATTTTTGTTATTTAACTAACAGTGCAGAAGGTATTTTTATTTCCTGGATTTTAATAGATTGTATTATTGACTTATTGTTGCAGTTTTCACTTAATTATCTGTTAACTGTATTTCTACATGGTCTTCTGGGCATCTTCTTAGCTCTGATAATTAGACAGAATGGAAATCTTTTAAATCAATTTAACATGGCTGAATGAAATCTGGTTGTATTGAATTAAGAGAGGAGAGGATCTACCACTGAAGGAAAATGAGGTTTCTTAGTAATAGGGGCATCTGTTAGCTATTCATCCATGCAAATAATATATTTATTTTCATGTGTTAATATTCTCCCCCTTATGGCATTTAAATTGAAATGTAAAGGAGAAAATTAACAAAATATTTATATATAATTTCACTTACTCTTTTATGAAAAAATCAGATTAATGAACAGATTTTGCATTAACCTTTAAATTAAATGAATAAGAAATATTTCAAGCCAAAGGAAGGAAGAAACCTTTGCTTCAGAATTAATTATATAAGGAGATCCTGTTTCAAAAACTTTCACATAGTACACAGGCTTGTGGAAGTTAGTTTTTTAAAATACTGCTTAAATTGTCTGATGTGTACACCATATAAAAATTTACTTCAAAATAGGTAATTTAATTAAAGAATATTAGAACTGAAATAGCAAGGACATGGGAGGGGAAAGCTAATGAGACACCTGGAAAGAAAATGGGGAGGAGCTGGTGTGGAAAACTAATTTTAACCCCAGGGACTATTCAAAGAATGATGGGGAAATCCAGATTACCAATGTATCTTTGTATATCTGGGGAACACTCATACATATATCTGGATAATTAATGCCCAATTACCCCTACAGTTAGTCAAGCATGTTTTGTGGAAAGAGACTCAACAAAATAGTGCAGTCTAACCTCAGCATTTTTGAAGGACTGTCTAGAGAATCTAGATCACGTGGTCAAGACTTGGCAATAAAATAACCCTTGGTGCTTGCTTGAATGATCTTTAATCATACGCTACCCCTACCCCAATTTCAAATTGGAATGTCATCAATTAATTGTATGGGATAATCTCTGGAATATGGAGGTAGGAAATACTATTCTACATTTGCATCCTTGGAGCCAATTATAGAAACAAGCTCTTTGATGAATGCCATTTAGCTTCTTGCAATTGTACTGTGCAGTAGCATGCAATAATATTTTATTCCCAATGATAGTTTGAGGAAATCCAAAAGAAGTCTTTCACTGCCTAAGAATCAGCTCTGGTCCTCTGTGATATCATGACATTTTCTGTGTTTATTAGCTGGCCCAATTTATTTCTGGCTCAACTGTAGTGTAGCCTGAATTATTGGATGGATGGATGGATGGATGGATGATCAATGGAATTCTTCAGGTCTTATGGGCATGTTTTCCAGTAGACCAAACTCTTGCTTCTCTCACCTCACAGATTTCAGGTGCCATAGCTTTCTGCTCACAGATCCTTAAAGAGAAAATGTGACATGATGGATAGACAGGTCCTTTCGCAGGGAATGTGGAGATAGAGAAATAGATTCCATGAAACCAGACAAAATACCACTGTGCTACTGCTGATTTCTCTTCAAAATAAAACCGACTTGGCCTTTTTGCCCATTTTCAGATTAACAAATTAACAGAATTGGAAGGGACCATCTAGTCCAATCCCCTGCCCAAGCAGAAGAGCTACACCATTTCTGATAAATGGCAGTCCAATCTCTTCTTGAAAGCTTCAGTGATGAAGCTCCCACAACTTCCGAAGGCAAGCTGTTCCATTGGTTGTTTGTTCTCACTGTCAGAAAATTTCTCCTTATTTCTAGGTTAAATGTCTCCTTGATCAGTTTCCATCCATTATTCCTGGTGTGGCCTTCAGGTGCCTTGGAATTGCTTGCAATTGTTCTTATGGAAAGAGGTAAAATTCACAAGGATTTTATTTATTTTCTTTGACAGGGGAAGAGTTGGTGTTCAATGGTTAATGATTTTTTTCTTTAGGGACTGTTCAAGAGTGGTTGGGAAAATGCTAAGTAGTTTTTCCTCTCCCGACCCCCATTTTATATAGAATGAGATAAGGAATAATGTTCTTTTATTCAGGACAGTGTATTTCTATACCTTTACAGACAATCTTCAGCATCCTGTTCCTAGTTCTTGTATCTCTTCCACTCCAGCAATATACAACACAGGTACAGCTTCTAAGAAAAACAACAACTGAATTCACAAAATTGCTGACACCTGATCCTTTTCGTAAACTTTTAAATGTAACAAAAAATAGTGGCTTCGTGTCCTTGCTTTAACAGCATAGGCTCAAAAAACAATGATTTTGCAAATGACAAAATAAACACAATTTGTTCTGGAAATATGAATAGGAGGCACACTAGGAATGGCTGGAATTTTGTGTGTGTGAGGTTTGTGTTAATGATGGCCATGGAGATTTTTGTTGCTCCGGGATGTGAATTAGTATGTGGTGAGGAATTGACTGGCTGAACTTTGCTATTGATCCCCAGGAGGAAAAGCACTATTTAGTACATGGGTTTCTCTGAATTTCAGGGTCAGCAAACATGAATACAATTGCAGATAATCTGATTTTTAGGGGACTGAAAACTGGAAATGTTGTTGTTCAGGAGTGTCTTGCATTTATATAAATGGGAGCAGTAATTTAGAGATCAGAAGCAGCTCTATTTCTCTGTTCAGAAATAGTGAATTCTCTCTTTAGATTAGGAGACACTGTGCATATTGTTCTCCAATAAATATTCATTTGATTTTTATAGGAAGAGTAACTTCTTTCTGGATGCTGATTCTGTTTAATGTCCTTCTTCCACAAAAAAATTAAAATTGTATTGCGAAGTAATAGATATTTCAAAAAAAACCGTTCACCTTGCAACCAAGTAAACAAAGGCTTTCCCATAGGCCAATGTTTCTCAGCCTCAGCAACTAGTATCTGTGTGGACTTCAACTAATACAATTCTGGCTCAGGACAACTGCACTAGACTAGAAATCAGGGGAAAAACTTGTACCAAGTCTTAGCTATTAATTCTTTATAAACTGGCCAAAGGCTCTCTGTTAAATATATTAATTTTGTTTAAGTATATAACTGCATATAGTTCTTTATCTCCTTTTATTAGTAGAAAGACACCTTCCCCAACTTCCCCTTCTCTTCTTTCTGCTTTCTTCCTTGCCATTTAAGGAAAATTTTGGCTCTTCCTTCTCTGATTCACTGGCTGGGATTGCATTCACTACTGTGTCTGACTTAATATTATCTAGAGCAACGATGGGGAACAGTCCAAGGCTGAGACAAAGTCAGTCAGTGAATTCTATCCACTGCATCCCTTGAGTCTTTTGCGTAAAGCCCCATCCAAAGTCTGGAACACTTGTAATCATTTAATCAATAGAATTATTTCTGTGCCACTCATTATACATATTCCTGACGGATGTACCTGAATTGAGAGAAGCAAGGCAAAGACATACTCAGCCTATCTCTAGTTGACTTTTCTTTCTCAATATACAGGATAAAGTTGCCTTTTTTTTTTTTTTTTAATGCAGAGCACATAATTATCACCCAGTGAATGAAGAGGTTAATTGCTCTTAAGTACCCAGAGGAAGCTGCTCCTGCCCAGCAGGGATAGGTTATCAGCTCTTTTTGATTCAGGAGCAATGACCACACCATCTGAGTCTTAAGACTTTATTCCAAGGCTTTATAAGAAAATAACAGAATAATATGAGACAGCGATCAAAGAATATTCAGGAATACTGAAAAATATAAGCTAGGATGATAATAAAAAATATTGAAGAATATTGAAGGATACAATAAACCAAAGGGAAGACCTTACGTATGCCTTTTGCTATTCAGAAATTTCAAAGAGATGGCAGTGGGAGGACTCCTTTAAAACCAGCAAATATGAAGTATCTTCCCCTATAGATCTGCATCGAGGTTCCATCCTGAATTATATCAACTTTAAATCACCATCCCTCACATCTTTTTTTGATAGTCTCATCTTACTGGAGTTCAATAATCTGGTGCTTGGAATGCATTTACTAGTTCTGCCAAAATGAGATCAGAAAGTTCTGTTTGAAGTTAGCACCCACTCCTCTCCTAGGAAAACATGAAATATTCCAGGAAATATTAAAAGGCAGAATATTTCCCCTAAAAGGTTAATAGAAATC
>JAEANM010016753.1:0-13174 GCA_017656035.1 Myanophis thanlyinensis
CACCATTCTCCTATTCTGGCCCGGCTCCTCTGTCAAATTTTAGAAACCATTGTGGCCCGCGAGTCAAAAAGTTTGCCTACACCTGATCTAGGACAACTCAGTACTGCCAACTCGCCATGGCCAATTTTCTGCAGCCAACATGCCAGGGGACAATTCAATGCTATATTAATCATTTCATTCAGTTACTTTTATTACTGGTGACCATGTTTTTGTAGAAATTATTGTAACTCTTGCATTTCTGGACTGACTTCCTTTATTTTATTATTATTGGCCATGATTTTATTGAAATTAATTCAATTTTTGTATTTGTTGAATTGTCCTGCGGCGAGTTAGCCATGGAGAATTGGCAGGTTGGCTGTGGCAAGTTGTCCCATTCCAAGGTTAAGATGGATGGATAGGGTTATTTATTTTTGGGGGGGAGAAAGTAAATTTGGAATTGGACAGTAATTGGACTTGGATAGCCAGAAATATATATATTATATATATTTATATATAAATATTTTTGATAAAATTAAGGTAGTAATGGCAGACGTAAATATTCCAAATAAAGTCCAACATTCAGACTTCATTTAAAAGAGTGCACACATCCCTTATCACAAAATTTCTACAAGGATAAAAACTGGGGTGATAGTATTCTTCCACTATTTCTTCTCTCTAAGTATACAAAATAACTTAGGGCCTTCCCTGCTCCCTTATTACCTTAACAGCAGATCGGTGATTGTCAAGGCCAAACTATTTGTGCTATTATTAAAATTGTAGAAATCAAGTTCAAGTTTTATTTGTCACATACATGACACATATATGACATGAAATGAAATCCAGCAGGCCCACAATCAATTCCTGCAAATAAAGCTGCTAAATTTCTGTCTGGATGCCTCACCAAATAGGTGATGTCATTTACCAGGATCAGAGCAAACCAACTGTGAGGCAGATTGTTTCAGATTTGGTTAAGATATGAGAATTGATCAGCTGTGAGCAATGGTGCCCATCTCTCCATTACAAGTAATATTCATGAGATGTGTTTCTGTCAAGTCCTAAGATGTATGACTTTGTGGGCAGCTTCTGAAGGGTAATATATTGTACATATCTTTTATATTACATTTCATTCACCCATTCATGTTCAGAATTTCCATCCATCTTCCCAACCATAGCATGAGCTTTTGAAATGCTACTTTATGATTCCTTTTCTTTAAAAATGTGTTAAAGCTCTAAAGACATTTTTCTATGGAAGCAGTTCCCATGCCTTCATTAGAACCAGTAGAAGTGGCCAGTTCAAGCAGAGAACAGGGATTGGCATCCAAATAAAACTCTTTTGAACTCCAGACTTATGATTTTGAACATACTTATATCTTTGCACAATATACTCTGTCTCCTTACTTACACTCTTGCATTTCGTCAAGCCATTTCAAAAAGGCGGAACAACTAATGACTACTTACTGAAATGGCGTGCAAAAACATGAACAGAACTGTGCAGATTTCTGCCTCAGCAAATGGAATAAGCTGGGACTGTGTTCCAGCCTTTCCTCTGATTTAAATAATTTGGTACAAATTAGTCAAATTACATATCTTAATTACCTCACCCATGTAAGAATGGCAGTGTCACATCTCTCAATGGTTTT
Source organism: Myanophis thanlyinensis (assembly GCA_017656035.1). NCBI lineage: Eukaryota > Metazoa > Chordata > Lepidosauria > Squamata > Homalopsidae > Myanophis > Myanophis thanlyinensis. The sequence goes on from JAEANM010016753.1 coordinate 1,620, forward strand.
GTAAATGAGGGCTGCATATATAAACAGACTTTTTAGTGTCAGTCATTTACATTCACTGTAACATGAATTATATTGGTATGCATCAAGCAAAAATCAATTTGGTGTAGCTGTAAGAAGTGATTATGAAATATGAATGGGCTGGGGAAATGCTGAATTTCTGTGAGCATGATAGTTATGGTGAGTGGAATTTGAGGAACTATTATGTAAATGCATTAAGTAAAATTTCCTAAGAAACATCTCAAGTGATTGGAGAACTGTTCCTTTCCATACCCTTGCCTAATGCAAAATGTGGGTGCAAATCCACTGAAGCATTAGGTTCAGCAAACACTTTAAACTTTCATTGCACAGAACAGTATGAGCTTGATTTTCCAGTTGGTTGGATTTTTGAAGCAGGGATGGAAACAAAATAATACTGACGAAAAAATTCACAAAATATAAAAGCCCTGCAAATAAAAGTAGAATGACCATGGCAAAAGAAAGCAAAGATAGAGCCAATAATAATAGTAACTCTGAGTACAATTCCAAAACATCTGGAGTGCCATTTGAATATCATTGGCATTTGACAAATTCACCATCAGTCAATTGCAAAAGGTAGCTTTGTTTGGAATTGTTTACATTCCTGCAGTGATACCTTTAACACTATCAGAACATCTTCCTATCCCACGTCCTTGGAGTCAACTTGATCGGTGAATAAAAATGCCAAACACAGTTTAAATATCTGGCTCATTGCACAACCAGCCATAATAATAATATTTGCCTTGTAACTAATGTTGTTGTCACTGTTATAATATTATACAAAATTCATTGCTTGTACAAACTGAAAACTAACAGAAAAATGGCCTTGAATTGCAAACATATTCAAACTGGAATCATCATTGGATTTGCAGTTGATAAATAGTTTCATTATATCTCTATCCTTTAATATAATTTGTTAGAACAAATCTTAGAGGCAGGCTTGTATGGTGATTCCACATGCAGTATGGAATCCATAATTACAAATCTGCCAGAGTATGAGGACATTAATATGGATATGCACCGGTTGGTATTCCCTTCTGTCATGTCATTATTTTCTATTTCAAAGACAGAGGTTGGAGGGAAGCATCAAAGCTGACTTTTGAATGCTTTATGTAGCAATAGATTTCCAATGCTGTTCTTAAATTCTCACCGGGTTTCTCAAAAGCATCAACATTCTTTAATGAGACCAGTATTAATGGAGAACATTTTCTAAAATATGTGTCTATTCTATTACTAATCCCCTTCAATTTTATGCACAGGTCACCTTTCAGAAGAAAATCAGGGTGGTGTATCACAAAAGAAACGAATCACCATAGTGCATACAATCACATATAAAGCAACAACAAAGCAGACCAAGTTGAGCATGTATATACTACTAAAATCCTCATGTTTAAATCCTCACTGCTAAAACCCGCATTGTTTGTAACCTTCAATTGGGCAAAATAGTGCAACATAGGGTCCCAGGTTCTGAATCAACATACCTCAAATGTACTTACGGAATACATCCAAAATCCAGAACCCATAACTCCCACAGAAACTGGAATTGAAATTTGGCAAAGTTGTCATCACTTCAATACTGCCACCTTGCCATAATCACGTGATTGAAGCCGTGTTAGCACAATGGTTACAATGTAGTATTGCAGGCTAATTCTGCTGACTGCCAGCAGCTCACCGGCTCAAGGTTGACTCAGCCTTCCATCCTTTCAAGGTCGGTAGAACAAGGATTCAGATTGTTGGGGAGCAATATGCTGACTCTGTAAACTGCTTAAGAGAGTATTATAAAGCACTATGAAGCAGTATATAAGTGCTATGCTATTTCCCAATGTTCCCTGCCAACTTTTTACAAGGAAAGTTGATAGGAAAGTCAACAGGAATTCGGAAATCAATCCCACTCCCACTGTCTTTTTGCCCACTAGGGATCATTCAGTTACTGTTTAGGTAAAGAAATGTCTCTGAAACAATGACCTAACGGGGCATGTTATTTTGTCTACTTCAAAATAAAAATAAGAATTCAACAAAATAAATGAAAGCAATGTATTGTGAATTTGGTACATAATAGAAAGCTGAAGTTGGAATGGATTCAAGCTGATTTCTGGTTTGAACTATTGTAGAGGATTATGATCTGTAATAGTTTAGAGTAGGGGTGTCAAACTCAAGGCCCGTGGGCTGGATCTGGCCCACAATGTGGTTGGATCATCCTGGAAAATGTAAGGGGCTGGTCCACGTCTCTTTGGCCCAGTCTACCCAGTGTGGCTTCAGCCAGTCTACCCAGTGTGAAGAGGAAACATCGGGTCAACGTCTCTTCAAAACAGGGCTGAAAAGGGGCTGAAAATGGGTTAAAAGGGGTCAGAAAAAGGGCCAAAAATGGGCCAAAAAAGGGATGTGCTGAGGTCAAAAACTATTTTTTTCTTGTTTTCCTCCTCTAAATCTAGGTGCATCTTATAATGCAAAAAATACAATAATTCATGTTATAAAAAGAGAAATATAGTATAGCAAATGAAACATTAAGGCAGTTGCATTGTCGAACAAAGTCCTTACAGTCCACAGGTCTTCTGAAGTAATTTCTACAATATGTTTCTACTGGAGATATGAAAAGTCTTCTGAATCATAATCTGTTTGTATGGTTTAAGACAACACCAACAGGCAAAATTCAGAGTACTGTGATGGTAGATAAATGTTGGCAAAAAAATTACAAGTAGGTAGTCTCCATTATTTACACTTCATATTCAGCATCTAGTAGTGTCTACAATGGCATAGATGTTATTGTATATATGATCCATAAATCCTGTTAGTTTACTAATATTCACTAATATTTATTACTAATATGCTTAACTGTTACTGTTGAGGTAAACCTATCCTTCCCTAAAGAAGCCTCCAGAGGTATGAAAGATACAGGCTCCAGACTTCAAGCCAAGATTGCCTACAAAATATCATATTTTGGATAAATAATAAATTAACTTCCTAGTACTTTTTTTCATTATACTGATGTTTGAACTGTGTTCATCACCCAGAGTCACCCAAGTAAAATGAATCAAATAAATAATCACCAATGATTATTTTAGTCTTGACAAGTTTGGAAGACACGAACTTAGGGAACTCTTAACTAGACTTGTTCAGCAGCCCAATGTAAGATAATAATGAGTGAACAATGGGTAGGAAACAGCCTTGTGAAAAATGATGGGGTATTAGGAATTATCAAGAGTATCTTCCATAAAACAAGAGCAATCAGAAATTGCTGTTGAAAAAGTAAATAAAGGGGGCATAATAAATTAGGCAATTCCCATTGAAATGTTGTGGTTGATAAATGAAGATGGTCAAAGCAATTCTACCAAAGTGGGGGGAACTGGCACTCTCTTAGCTTGTCTTGGTCCAACTAAGAAAAACTTTCCCTACCCTTTTGACATAAATGTGAAATAAAATTCCAGAGCTGGTAGAGTTCTTCTCCCTTGGTAGTCTTATGTTTCAGAAACCAGGTGTCCGCTGCCTTCATCTCTATTTAGGCAATATGTAGTTAGTGATAAATCCACAGGACGTTGATGGAGTATTCTATCAGATGCTCTGAAATATGAGTCTCTCTCCATCCATTTCTACTAAAATTTATCAGCCATCAGAGGCCAGCCAGCAGCAGTCTTCAAGTTGCAACCTAAAATTAATGGGGAATCAGAAACTCAGTTTTGGTTTATTACTGAAATATAAGGAGAGCATCCGCCAACTAAAATAATAAAACATTTACTATTTGAACATTTAAAACCTGCTTGTCCCCCTTAAGTTTTTAAGTGTCAATATTTGACAATGCTATTGTTTAATTACTAATCTCTTGAATTTGACTGGCATTCAGCTTAGTCTCTACTTCTGTTTTGAGTTTTCTTGGCATAACTTCATCATTTCCTTTTCTCTTATAATTATTTGTTTTGAAATATTTAATCCAGTTTCTAAAGATTTAAAAGAAAGAAAGACTGCAATGGTATTTATTCATTTATAGGTATCTGTTGCAGAGGTTGTATTGAATGATACCGATGCAGTAGCATGGTTACCCAATATCTGTCCTTACATATTTATGTCTGACATCTGAGTAACTCCATTTTTGTGTCAGGATGCATGTTAGCACTTGTCCTCTCCACTGCTCCTTTGTGGGTGCCATGTTTTCCCCAATAGAGAAAGAAAAGGGTTCTAAAAGCAAAGATTTTCAAAAGTTGCTTAATGATGGAACATTCAATAAATTCAACTCCACTACTGAGAAGCAATATGGGAATTCTGCCAGGTAATCTACTGAAAAACCTATGGGAAAATCTATTATGTGGACTATATTAATTCAGGGGCAATCAGTCATGTAAAAATAAAATAGCAGAAAAGGAAAATGCACAAAACAAAGGACTTTCTAAACCAGTCCAGGCACCTTGTGACCCAAAATAAACCCAGCCCATATCTCAATATATGGTAGTCCACAAGATAGCCCTGGGCAAGCCAACAGGAATTTGTCAAATTCCAGAATCTTATACTGATCACATGGTTTTTACAATTCATTGAATCTCTTAACAGCTTCTTCTGCAGAAATAAATGACAATGTAGCTTGGAAAAAAAAATCATTTTATTTTCTTTAAAAATACAGTACACAGCAGTGTGTTTCTTTCCCACCCTGTTACTGCTGGTTCACAAAGATAACATGATAAATTTAACCCCGATACTAGGCTGTTATAAATCCTGAGAGTGACTCAGTTACATGCTGATTTACATAAGACAATATGCTGAAAAAGAATAATCTTTCTTTTAACATAAAAGAGTCTCTTCCTGAACTTATGAATCAGATATAAAATTTGCAGAATTACTGTGCTGCAATGATCTACCAAGGATTTCCCTGAAATCCTCATGGTTAATAATTTTAAGTAAAGTGGATTCTAAATTGCTATACTATACCAAGAAGTGAAAACATACTAAGTGTAAATGAGCACATGGGATATGGTGTGATTTGCCAAACATATTTGATACTTTGTTTCTCAGACTTGTCAACTTTAAGATGTGTGGACTTCAACTTCCAGAATTCCCAGCCAACATGCTAGCTGGGGAATTCTAGAAGTTGCAGTTCACATATCATAAAGTTGCTGAATTTGAGAAGCACTGCTTTAGTAGATGATGATGGTTGTAATACCCACTGCACTTTCATAGTTAAAGGACTTGATTTTTCCATTTGTGTAAGTACTTTGTAAATGTGTTTGTTTCATTTAAATTATCCAGTTTTACAGAATCTTTGGGAAACATCCATGTGTCAGCTGCATATGCTTTTAACAGTACTTGGTATCACACATCCAGAACTGTGGCATTTTTAATATCCCTAGAAAACAAGAATTTAAACCACCTCAGTTGTGTTGTTTGCATTTCCTGATGGCAATATGTGGCAAAGGTGTATTTTGAGCCAAGTGACATGATCAGCAAAATCATCTAGTAGTGCCAAGCTTCCTTCATTTCAGACTGCAGGCAGAAAATCACTTCAATGAATAAGAAATAAAGGAATTGTAGCTATGTTGGTTGGCTAGATGGAAAAATAGTGTCTTAATGCAGTTATTACCAAGTTTATAGAAAAAAATTTTTTTAAGTCAAGGGCCCTATGCCTATCAGAGATTTTGTAGCAACCCCTTTTTGTGACATTTGTTTCTTATATTCATAGAGATTTTAATTTACAAAAAAAGCAAATGATATTTGTACCTATCTATATTCTCTGGTGTCAGCATCAGAAAAAGGCTGCACTGTAAGATTCTGCTAACAATGTAGATTTTTAAAAAAAAAATTGCTCATGGTATCATTTAATTGGTTGTGTTCTATTGAAGAAAATGAAATGGGAATAATTGTAGATTATTACAGATGTGCTATATTCATCTTTTTAAAAATTGGCAATTGTACTATACAGAATTCATCTTTTTGTCTAGGTAAAGCACTCTCTCTAAGGGTAAAACATGAGTAACTTTTGTATCAAACACACCGCGAACTTTTGTGACTTTTTACTAACTACATTTATACTTTCATGTTAGCATTTCAATGATCGTCAAAAAGCAAGATTGTCTCTCTCTGTTGGGTTTGGTTCTGTGCACGTTCAAAATAATCAATAGAAAGAAAATGGTCTGATCCAACTAAAGCACAGCATTTTAAGTATAATTGTTTTAAGTGAATGAAAATCAGGTGTGTGTCTAATTTTTTAGTGAAATGGGTTATTTCAAAATATTTCATTTATGCTGGGACTCATCCAAAAGTCTAAGTAGTTTCTGAAAATGTAAATTACATGAGTGATGCTGTGCATTCCCTCCCACCCATCTCAGATTGCCATGGTGAGTTAGGTATTAATATTTGATTTTTAATAAGATTGGCGACACACTATAAAAGTGTGTTGAATTTTATAATCACTAAAAAACAAAAAGAACATATATGCTGTTTATGCATTAGACTTCTTTCTCTCTGTCTTAATTCTCTTGTCTGATGCTTTCCTGGCATATCCCAAAAGATTACCTGAGATACAGAATAAATATTTAGAAGGATGGTAATACTTTGGTTCAACTTCATACTATTTTGAAGACCATTTTTCAACAAAACCCTTCAAATACCTTTACCACCTACAGAACCCAAACTAAATAAATTATTAAACATTGAATCGCCTGGCTTTCAAGATGTAAAACATCCCAGCTTTATTTTTCCTATTGTTTGAAACACCCTGTGGAAATAACTTTATTTGGGAGCCTATATCTCATTTACAAGAAAGGCATAAGCAATTTTTAGCCAGTATATGCACTGAAGCTAGATTAGGCTAGAGAATATTCCATGTATTAGTAGAAAACATGACCTTGGGATAGGACCTTACCATGATAAAATTCAGTTTTTGTTCATGTCAATAAAGGAACTAATGTTCCGTAGGACCCCTGTTTGCAACTATTATACTAAAAGTGATAACTGCACCATGATTAGATTTAAGGCGGATCACAGCAATGGAACATTTTTAGGTGGGGATGGGGGTTAGGAAGTAGAAGAAATGAAATGGAAGCAAACGTATCAAGAGACAGTGTTAAAATGTTGAGAATTTAGACTATTAAAATGTGAACTGCTCCTCAAAAATCACACATTATTTGAGGCTGATGGGATGAGATCGCTGTACGTGATCAGTGACTTATTCTTGTCCCTAAATCTAACTGTACCTACTGCAGAGTAGAGATTATAGAGATGTCCTGCGTAATGCAAACAAAGAAATATTGCACAATTCTACTTCATCTGCTGGTGAAACAGGAAGCCTTGGTTATAAGATAACAATGTCTGTCATTCGTTTCACCTGCCAGCCTTACGTTTGCTCTGTGAATCTTTATTCTCTGAGCTTTAAAAAACAGGGGAAGTGGGGATGATTGCTGGTTCAGCACTAAGCAGGAGTGGGGAGTGGTATCAATTTGAAATAAAAGCATATAAGATCCTCTGCCCCCACTGGGAACAAAGAATATTCTAATTATTGCTCCCAATATGTAAAGAACAGAATCAAAGGCTTTGAAACTACTTTTACAAATGTGTTTTTTAAGTCCATGTAACCTTTAGCTGCTATCCATAAAAAGCAATAATGGTATGTTATGAATATGCTGGCAACTGGTTTGGAATTATAAACCTTCAGTTAGTGTTTGATAGTAAAAGAATAATCTACCCCACTGTCTACATGTTCTCATTTCTAATCCTAACAACAGGGTACATTGAAGACATTTGAAGAACTACAAAATCAACTATTCAACCACATGAAGTCAGGAAAATATTGAAATAAATAATTTGTTTTAAAATAACAATAGAATACTTATTAGAGTATAAATGGCATTTTTTTTCTTCAAAAACAGAAGCACCAGTCTTAAGAAATGTGGTATGAGAAATATATAATAGGAAGTGCCAGTGGCATCTGAGTTCTGGATAAGATTCTTTTAGAAAAGTGTACACTGAAATCGGTTTAAATGGGGGTTAAGTGTTATGCTTTAAAGACCAGATCTCCTTGGAATACAGTCTAATACTTACATGACCAAGTTAGGAAATAAATATGCCAGAACAGGGGAAATGGTATGTTTATATGACATGCTGAGGTTCACTCTTCCCCACCCAGTCCCTAAATCGTACAATGTTTTTGGTAGGAGTTGGAAAATATTCTTAACTCAGGCATATTCTTCCTAGGTTGCTGTAAATTTTAATGCTGTAAGATCAGATTCTAAGACCAAATCAGTTTTTTTTAATATTGAAATTGTTTCAGTCATTACGAGTGAACTGTGAAAAGAGATGATGTCCAATGTAGCGAGTAGACATCCTTTTCTCCATCATGTGACTTCTGCAAAGGCTGTGAGGTGGTTCTACAAAAGTGAAAAGAACAAAGAATGGAAGTCATTCATCTATAAAGATGAGAGGTGCATTTTCTCACCTGTAGATCCCATAGTTTAGTAGCGCTTCAGAGATTCAACCCTACATATCTCAAGAAACTCTAAAATGCTTTGCAAAATATTCCACATACATTAAAAGGGGAAATATAATCCAGTTTATGATTACTTTTCCATAATATTGAATTAAGCCACCACTCTTAAATGATTGAATTCTTCATATACATAAAGTGAAGCAAAATTTTACAATTATTTTATAATAAGCAACTACAATGTAATTTTTAAGAACAAACATGGCAAAATCTGGTAAATTAAATTGTCAATACTATTTCAATTCTGCATTTCTTGGTTTTTTTTAAAGTTTCTTAACTCTTGAAAGTGGTATAATATCAAACAAGAGAAATTTAAATGAAAATTATATTTACTATTCAGCAGAATACAAAAATGTCCTCTTTCATTAATTAACATGTCTTCTTTATTCAAGCTAGTCTGTATGGTTTCATTCAGCAAGATGCATCTATATATTTCTTGTGTAAACATGTTCATAAGAAAATACATGCATATACACAAAGCATTTTAAAGAGCTTGCTCTTTAAAAATATAGGAAAGAAATAGGTCACTCTTTATAAGGGCCAAGTACTGTATAACCTTAAATTAGTTTAAAACATAATACGTAATAGGCAACTAACTTCCATAATTACTTAAAATACTGAACAGTGATGAAGTCTCTTGCTAGGGATTCTAATCTAGATCAAACCTCTGTTCACTTAGAATTCAGTCCTTAAAGAAAAAATTTTCATCCCGAAATTTTCACTTTCAGAAGCCCAGCGATTGGGAGACAACCCCCCACATCCTTATTTTTAAAGGCATCTTTTACATCTGTGGCCAGCTTGTCCCCCAAAAAATTTAAGGAGTGAAAAATTGTGCCTGTATCTTTTCTTCTTGGTAGTAAATTCTGTGGTAGGTTTTTGTGCAGTGGCCACTGGATTATGTTTTCTGAAAAACAGGAGGCTCCACATCATCAACTATATGTCTTGTGCTACACAAAGCATTCAAAGGGACATTGCAACAAATATGTTAACTGGAGCAAACTCTTAAAACTCCCAAAGATTCAGTGCAGCTCCTTCAAGAGACTTTCCCAGATCACATATGTATACATACATGTGCACGCAGAGCTATTCTGCTTCACAAGAAAGTTCTGGGTGCAGACAACCTGAGAAAATCCCCAAAGCAGCTGTTCCTCTACAAAATGTTAACTGTCTCCACTTTGAACAAAAGTGCTCTTTTTTTGTAACTGTGAGTTTCATGAAGCACCCTTTCAAATTATTTTGCACAGAATTACTGGGAGATTCAAGGACTCTATTTTTAAGTCAGCCATTCCTCATTCCAGAACTGTAACAGGTGAAACTCCTGATGTACTACAAAGCCAATGACAAAGGTGGGCAAGAATTAGAGAACTGTAAAAGATTAAAAGTTGGAGTCCTCTGAGAATGAAACCTTCAACAATGCCTTTTGATCTAGCACTCAATCAGAGCAGGCACACTGAAACCCATGCAAAAAAAATTATCCAGTTATATTATCAAATTCCTCAGTGAATGTTTGTTGGCGCAAGCATTCACCATTAATTCACAGCAATGTTGTATTTGGTTTTGTGAACAGCAATTCACACATTTATATTTTTGTAATATCAGAGGCAGTTACTAGTAAGAGCGATAGAAGAAAAAAAAACATGCACAGCATGGCAATAGTTATTTCCAACCAATATATCACTGGAAGAGAGCAAACTGGAAGAGTTCAAACTATAAAACATCACCATTAAAATAACAAAATATATTAAAACTGAACCTTAAGTGCTGGTTTCCATTTTTTTAAAAATAGAGAACATTCGGTACTTAATTAAGCAATATGCCAAATAATGATTCTTGCTACTTTAAAAAGCATTTCACTCATGTAAAATACATTTTGACAACATAGGCAATTTTTAATAGAAGTCTTCAGTAATGCACAACTTACTAATCATTTTGAGTATGGCCAAGAATACAGAATACAAGTTATAATTACCTTGTATGCCTAATCATGTTCCAGTCTGTGCATTTCGTTAAAATGCATTTGATCGTATGTATCCTCTTCGTTTTTTAAATCTTTTTGGTCCCGCAGGAGATAAATAGAAGCATAGAATAAAAATGGAGTTTCGCAAACTTTTGCTTCTCTGAGAGACCTCTGCCTGCACTGAAGGTTCAGCTATGTCCCTTGCAAGACAGCATTTAAACACATCAGTGTGCTTGTTTGCACACATAATGTTATTGCCTTATATGAAGATGTTCAAACTGCTCCATTCCTGTTACCCAGGAGAATAGCCTAAAGAGCCGGGCTTTAAAAGAGTGTTCTCGCAAAGGTTCTTCTTCACCTCCATTAGCACCTGGGTTCTGCAATATGTACAATAATTGCATCGGTTGAATCATGTTTGGACAGCTTTCATTTTTCTTCAGCTTACCAGCAGGTAACATAGAAGGAGGAAGGTTTTGTTTTTCGTATTATTAACTTAAATAAAAAGTATACATGTATAGCCTAGTCTCTGAGGGTCTGTACTGAAAGAGAACAGAAATATTTGACAAGAGTAATGGTTCAAGAGCTATGTATAAGCAACAGAGTTCTCCTCTACTTGGCTTGTAAAACATTTATGTGACCATGGGGATGTTGCGATGGTTATAAATGCACGGATTGCTCATAAATTGTTTTTTTTTCAGTACTGTTGTAAACTGCAAATGGTCACTAAACAAATGGTCATAAATGAAAGACTACTAGTGTAGTGTATAGTGTAGTGCAGTGTAGTGTAATATAGTATAGTATAGAATGTTGACAATAGATGGTAACCTCTAGAGCAGGGGTATCGAATCCGATCGCATCGCGAGCTGTATTGTGATGTATCGCGATGTTTTTGCCCTTGTGGAGCTGGGGTGGGCGTGGTCTGCATGGGTTATATCCGGTCCATGGGCTGCCAGTTTGACATGTTCTAGAGCAGGGGTCCTCAAACTTTTTAAACAGGGGGGGCTAGTTCACGGTCCCTCAGACCGTTGGAGGGCCGGACTATAGTTTAAAAAAAAAACTATGAACAAATTCCTATGCACACTGCATATATATCTTATTTTGAAGTGAAGAAACAAAACGGGA
>JAEANM010016754.1:0-13174 GCA_017656035.1 Myanophis thanlyinensis
CACACACACACACACAGACTGTGATTCTCTGGCACTCTCTGGGTCTTGTGAGCACTTCTTCTAGCCTTTGTTTGTGCTGGACACACCTTGATTGCTTGGGGAGACACATGACCTGCTCCAACAGCAGTGGTAGAGAGAAACAGCTAGGTTGGGCCAGTGTCTCAGGGCAGAGAGGAAGCAGTGTATCTCCCTGAGCAACTGAAGTGTATGCAGCACCAAGGGCTGGAAGAAGCTGCTGTGGGACACAGCAAAAGATGAAGCAAGCTTTGCTCCCACTCTGGAATGTGGAATGAGTTTCCACCCCCCCACCCTTACCTTCTCAGACCAGGCAAGGAATGACTGGGAGAGGAGGGCGAGGGGCAGGGCAGCCGATAAAGAGCCATAGCAGGAGAATGAAAGAGGCACAAATTGCCAACATTCGTTGCTTCGGCCTGCCTGCGCCCTCCCAACAGCACCATTCCCTAATTCCTGCCAGCGAGGGCTGTGCTGCTCCCTGTCTCAAAGTGTCCCCAAAACTTCTCGCTCCATCTCCCCCATATTGCTCCCTTTTCATTCCTTCACCCCCATGTTGCCTCTTTTCATTCCATTGCTCCCCTGAAAAATGAAATTGCCCCCTGGGGCAACCTAGGATCTAGACAATGAAAGTACTTTGTCTCAAATTTGGATTGTGCTTGCATGAACATTACTTGTTGCCAGTTGATTGCTGTAGACTGTAATGGAATATTTTCCTGATTGATTACTCCTCCCCAATTTTTATTTTTATTTTTGTGCACTGGGATGGTTTTACAACCTGAAAAGTTGGCATGCGGGCACAGATTTACCATCTAGCCTACATTCAATTTGCATGGTAATCTCATGTACAATATCTTACTGTATTAAAAGGATATAGGCAGATAGACCAAGATAATTGTGGCTTCTGTCTTGTCAGAATAGAAAGTGTCTTTTCTCCTAGGATATTGAATTTATCCTAGAATATTGAAGCCACTCCATAGTTTATTCAGGTTGTTCAGAACTGTCCTCTAAAAGTATTGAAACCAGGGTCTTGTTTGAAAAGAATTTTCAAGAGGTTTAAGCTGTGAAATTATTATCTTAAGCATCTGTAAATCTACTGATGAAATCCCAAAATGAGAAGATGGCTTTACCCATTCTGGAGATGTTCTGAGAAAATTGAATGTGTTAAGCCTTGAGCATAATGATCTGGAAAATCTCTCTAGAAAACTTCACATTCATTTGGCAGAAGCTTCTTAATTTTTTTGCATGTATAACTATTAGGAAAACATTTTGGAAAATTGTATGTAAATTGCTGTTTAATTAATAAGAACTGGCTTTTGATAAAAAGTAACAGTTGGAAGTCAAGTATACTGATGTTGTATAAGAAAAACAACAATCACATTTTACTTATTGGCAAACACCCCAAATAAATATTATTCAGTCAATCAGGGGAAAAGAACCCCTCCTTGAGAGAGATGGATTGACTAGAAATATAAATAAACTAACCAACAAACAACCAATCAATCAAACAAATAAATAAACGTTTCAGACAAAAAAACTGAAATAACTTGAAATTCTAACATGTTTCTATTATAACATGTGGTTTACAATCTATTCTTTAATAGTCTAAGTTTTTGGTATAGAAATTATACATTTTCAGAAATATCTTTTGTTACCAACAATTTATGCATCACAAATTTTTTTGATGTGAAGGTAATGAATACCTGTTCTGTGCCACTTACTGAACCTTTTTACCTCACTAAAAAGCAGTACAGAGGAAAAATGATCTTTTTGGTATTTTGAAATGCATAGAAAATATTCAGTTCTCAAGTTCTCATATATATGAAGTTAATTCATATTAATTAATCTCCCCCCTCATCTTGCACCTTTTCCATCATCACCACCACAACTATCACCTCCATTAGGGTGGTTGCAGCTCCTTCTTTCTCTCCTTTTCCTGGAATTGGCTTTGGTGATTGCAGCTTCCTGGTGCCTGGTAAACAGCACCAGAGCTGCATGACTTTGGAGCTGCACGCTGCCCCTCAAGGCAATGTGCATCGTAGCCAAAAGGGAAGAGGTTGTGTGTGTGTGTGTGGGGGGGGATAGGTTGGTGGGAGGACTTTACCTTAGTGAGGTTCAGAACTGGAAGGGACCAAACCTGGACTGGATTGGGTTGGGATTAGTGCATGGCAAACATTCTACTTTATAACCTCATGACTTAACAACCAAAAACTATTTGTGATTGCATGTTGATGAATATTTGCACTCAAAGATATTTTTCTTATGTGTAAATTTTGTGTATTTTGTTGTGATAATTATTTTTAAGTGATTTTAATTGATACCTAGGAGGTACTTCATATCAGTTAAAAGAAAAGAAATTTATTAGAATGACAGCCACAGCAGGAGAGGAAAAATAAATTATTCTAGGAAGAGTCGGGCATCTGTTGCCCAGTTAATTATGTATTCAATAGAACAGTAATACTCACCAATATTATATTCAGCTGCAGTAACTGAGAATTAGTTGTACTATGCCTTCTTTAAAAATATTTTTTTTAATTGTTGTAAGAGTGAAATACAAAAGAGAAAAAGAAAAATAGCTGGAAACAAAACAGATACTGAATATAGATTAAAAATATGAAAATATTTTCTGGTCACATAATCTCCCTTTTATTCGTATATCTATACCTTTTATTGAACACTAAAGATTTTTGCTATTTTCTATTTAAATCCTAGAAATCATATTCCAGGTGACTAAATTTGTCTTGCTATGCAATGTGATGCTTGAATCTAATTTTAAAATTCCGTTATAGATATATGCTGTCAATTTTGACTGTAGCATATTCATCAATTCTAGTTTCCCAGTCTAATGCTATTGGCAAGGTTTCTCTTTTACAGCATTGTTGTCAATATAATAAATTGTAACATGTTACATTTATTAATTTTCTAATTTATTAATTTAGATATGATTTCCTCAATTATACCTAATAAAATATCTGTGACTTCAGTTTCAATTTTATATTTAGGGTTTTAAAAAAAAATACTTTGATCAGTTTGTTTCCAGTATTTTTGAGCTTTTTTACATTACCATTATGTATATTCAAAGGTTCAAACTTATTATGACATTTCCAATATTGTTTTTATATGCTTTTTCTATATTGGCAATTATTGACAGGGTCATGAACCATCTATACAATATATTATTCATTCATTTATTTAACAAATTTATATGGCTGGCTGTCTCACTGCATGTGACTCTGGGCAGTGTACTCAAACTCTTTAAAAATAAATAAAAGCAAGATTGAGGGAGGAAAACAACCAACTAAACGCAGTACAGCCATCGTACAGTTTCCTAATTGGATTCCCAAAGTTTTCTGGAAGAATCACATTTCCAGGGCCTTTTAGATAAATTTAATATTATACATTTAAATAATATATAAATATTATATTTATATATTCATTTAAATATACATTATTAACTTTTATAACAAATTTCCCTTATATTATAGCCTTTTATTGATTTTTTTTTCATAATTTTTCTCAATTTGAAAATTAACAATTAAAAGCTTGACAGAGTAATAATTCCTGAATCCTAAATAAATCTGGCTTTCCAGATTTTAATACAGCTATTATATATTTTACTGAATATTTTACTGAATCAGTGATACAAATTGGTTTTCGGATTGATGATCATATTTTTGTAATATTGTAACAGGATTTTTTTTCCACATTCTTTGCAGAAATTGTAACAAAACAAAAACTACTGTTATGTGAGTCTAATTTTAGGATCATAAGGTACTTCAAGAAAATGGCAAAGAGAGGAATTTCCAAAGAGCTAAAAAAAAGAACGAAAAGAAAAGAAAAAGTAATTTGTTTTTAAGAACAGTAGTTTCCTAGTAAAGAAAATGTACTGCATTTAATCTAATGACAACTACAATATATCTTCAACTCAAACACATTTCTCTGTTATATGATAGACAGGGTCAAGAAGTGAATGGAAAAGCTAGCATGAATCATCAAATAGTACTGAAGCAGCCATAATCCCTTTTGTTACTCTGATGATATATTTCATGATATCATACACTGAGATTGTGTATTGCTTTAGGCTAGGTTATGAAGCAGACATGTCTTAATTTGTGTGCTTAAAGAAAGATAATTATGCCATCCAAAAAATAGAGCTTAGGGTCTGTAATTGGGGTCTTGTGGGCGTTATGAAAATAATACAGAATTACTCGACTTAGAAATTGTGCAGTGTGTGTTATATAAGGCTTTCTAACATGTTTATAATAATTTTGAATTATTATAAGATCTTAATAAAACCTTTACATACAGGACATGATTTCTCTGTGAGGTACAATCAGTGATGTTTCTTGTTAAAAAGATAGGTAGTTGACAATGGAAATATATCTGAGATATATCTGAGTGTCATTGCTAAAGCAGATAATACCATGACAAATGTATAAGGTAATTCCATATGCATAGTTGACCTTGCATATGTAGAATGCCCCATATCTACATACAGAAACTTCTTGGTTTCACAGTTGGCCTTTTTAAAACACTTTAAAACACTTTTTAACTATTAATGGAATAGTTGTCTTCTACTGTACTGAAGAAGTAGTACATAATAACTTAGGACATGGAATTTTCTCTACCGCTTATTGACTTCCCGTATCTGTTTCCCTGATTAGTGGAAATCCAGCCCAGTTCTTTATGTATTATATAAATTTGATTTAGCTTATGAACTTGGCTCTTTTCTTTTTCCCTGCTTTACTGCCCCAAATACTTCAATGAAACTGCATCATAAAAATAAGTATATACCTAAGGTTCTAATGAATGTAAACTCATATCATAATAAGTGCCACAAGATTATATTATTGATTTTGCTTCTGTAGACTCAAACTGGAACAGCGAATGGAAAATATAATTTTTTTAAATACAAGTTAATCCAAAAATCTAAAGAACCTTATAAAAGTATTCTTGAACAACATCCTGGGTATACATATTTATGTGTGAAAGAGTTTTTAAAAAGATAAGAATGCAAGATGTTTTTTGTTTTGTCTATATTTGGTAAAATGTATTTGATAAAAAAGTGATTTAATATTGAAAATAACATTGTTCCCTTAAAACATTCAGAGTATGAACATTAATTAAATATTAAAAAGTGGAAGATGGGTTATAAGAAAATATCCACTGTTTTGTTCTCAAATAATTTGTAACCTGAATTTCTAGTTTCAGTTAGGGAAATAATATGAAGTTATGAAGTTATGAAGAAATAATATTTGACATTTCTCTTTTCTGTCTCCTGGCAAAGACCTTGCCATTTTGATTTACAGGTTATTATCTTCAGGCTTGTGCTGAGACTGAAAACTCTTTTTGGTCTAGAAAAATCCACAAAGCTTGGTATTACAAATTCAAGCAGCCATTGCATTAGGGTTTTTTAATAAACTGAAAGGCAAGCTATGAGATCATCATAGTGATAAAAGCCTGAAAGCTCATCCCATTTATGCCCTTAGCCTTCCTGGAAATTAAGTTTCTGGTGACAGTCTGAATATGTTAACATTAATAAATAAACTTTTGGTTTGGAAAAAAAAAACATTCAACTTATCTTTTCAGTTTGTAGCTTATTTTGGATTGCATTTTATATTTTTTATCTGTTCCCTCTTATTTTTAATCTTACCATTATAACTTTATATTCATGCTAGAATTTTGTTTTCCTATTCATTTAATTCTTATTAATCAAAAAAGTCTGTTATTGAAGTTAGTTATTTTTTTTCTCTTCTCTTTTTCTCTTTCTCATCTACCTCTTGAAAGTTTCTCCCACTTTACCATGATTAAATCTATTCTACTTGTTTTTTTGTATTTTTGAAATGTAAATGTAATATTTCTATTTTTGGACAGATTTCTGGGAATATTTCTGGTTTTGCTGTTCTAGCTTAGAGAATCCTACACATTTTATGCTAAATAATGCATTTCTAGCACTATAGTTATTATTGTTCTTTAAGAATTGAGATAATTACAGTGCTACACTTTAAAAAATGATGCTGCCTTCTAAGTAATTAATTTTTAAAAACTTTTTTTTTGCTTTTAGCACTGTGTTCTGTAGCCATACATTGAGTCCATGCTGTAAATAATTATTTTAGGGTTTCAAATTCCCTTTATTTTTTATTTTATAGTACTCGAAAATTTCCCAACTTTTACCGTCAGCTTAAAAATAGAAACTGGATACACGTGTGAAATCTTTTATAAACTTTCATTTCAGTTGTTAAATAAGTTTTTAAAAGCATCAGAAGCACTACGTCACTCCAAATTCTATTTATGCTTTTTATTCTGTCTAAACTATTCAAGTTACATTTTTTCCAACTCAAGCACAAAACCAAGAGTGGTTTCCAAATAGAAACAAATCCAAAGTTCTTTTCTCTGATTAAAGCAGTTAATTTAGCCACCTGTGCTAGTTCCATCAGTTTCTCCAGCCACAATCCATATTAAAGTATCTTTCCATCTATCAACTTTCCATATTTTTTTCAAGTTCTTTGTCCATTAAGACTGAAAGTCTCTGGCTTAATTTTTATATTCACTTTAAGAATCTTCTGTGTAAAATTATGAATCTTACCCCAATATTGCTTTATCAGAAGTCCACCAAAAATGGTAAAAACTTCCCTCTTTTCATTTATGTTTCCAACATACATTTGAAATTTTATGAAATTTATATATCTTTGACAATTTATTGGATGTTAAACAGTATATGATTTTAAATTACAATATAAATTTTAAACCCTTTGTCCACTGGTTTTCCCATTGTTCAAGCGTTATATTCAAAATATAAATTTTTAAATCTAATTTAAAGCTTTCTTTCAGTTATAATTATGTAAACCAATGTAAACATGTCCTTACGATTCTAACTCTTCTTTGACCTTCAGAGTGGGTGCCAAACATTTTGACTCCCTTATATTTCCCCCCTCATTGAAAATGCCTCTGCTATACATCCTTGCTATAAAGTTTCATGAGACATTGGAATAAAAGTCTGAAAGAAAAATGATCTATTAAAAAAGGAGGTTAAATTCCCTTTAATCTTTTTAGGAATTTCGAAGCACCCTTTTCAGAAAAAAAATATGCTCAGAATACTTTTTATAATATCTTAATATACTGTCTACAATATCTTAAGATAACACCAAAAATATTCCTGAACAGATGTTTGTCAGCTGTGAAATCTAATGTTTCATGAACTTTGATTAAGGACTTTCAAAACAAAACATGCTAAGTGGGAGATGAAAAACAAAAGCTACACAAATAGTTTCTAGGCAGCACATTTCCTCCCCCCTCAACATCTAATAACAGTTTAAACCACTTAATATCTTAACTATATGGCAGCAGTGTTGTCTTTTGGAATGTCATATGGACATTATAAAATAGATACTTGACAAGACGTAGATAAGTGTATGTTTTTCAGGAGGCTGAAGAAAAGAGCCATATTTATCATCTTGTCCCAGTTGTCAAGGTAACCATGTTTCCTTATTGAGTATTATTCTTAGTAGGGAGCCTAAATTCTTGCCTAATTATTGCTAACTATTACATTTTTTAGTTCATTGTATATAATTTACATCAACAAAATCCAGTGCTTCCATGAATTAATGGAACGACTAACATATGAGCATGCAAACTGTGCTGAATTTATCATGATGTGAGATGAAGAATGTATAAAATGGATATAAAGAAGTTAATCCATTGTTAAACACTATCATATACCGAGTCTTTTCTGGAATAATGTCTTCATTCTGAAGGCCACACTCAAAGAAATATAAGCAGACTTAAGCAGTTTCATGAGAATGAGAGAGGGGAGTGGAGCTGATATTTTAATTATGGTAACAGTGCAGGATACTCTAGTATTTTCAACAGTTGCAGAACCAAAGTTATTCTGAAAAACTTGCATTCTATGAATTATTATAATATATTTAAGAAGATTCTAAGTATCTTTTTGTAGAATCACTTTGCTTGTTAAAATGATCAAATTGACTTAATTAAAAATGTTCACAGGAAAATTAGTCATGACATAAAGAAGCTTTTGCTACAATAATCTTTTGATTCGCAACAATTCTGTCTTTGGGAACTTGTAAAAATATCTGTAAAGTAATGCTTGTTTACAATTCTTCTCTGTAATGGAGAAGAAGTTTATAGATCATTAATAGACTTCTCTAATGATTTAGTTCTGACTACAGCTAGTCCTTAAATTAAAAAACACTTCATTTAGTGACTGTTTGATGTTATGTCACTGAAAAAAGTTACTTTCATGACTGTTTTTCACAGTTGCAACCATTGCAGAATCCCCATGGTCATGTGAACAAAATTCAGATGCTTGGCAACTGACTCATATATATGACTGTTGCAATGTCCCAGGTTTATATGATCACCTTTTATGACCTTCTGACAATCAAAATCAATGGGGAAGCCAGATTCACTTAACAATTGTGTTACTAACAGAACAACTGCAGTGATTCACTTAACAACTGTAGCAAAAAAGGTCATAAAATGGGGCAAAATTCACTTAAAAACTGTTTCACTTAGCAACGGAAATTTTGGTCTCAATTTTGTGGTCAAGGACCACATTGTACCAACTTCAGCAAATTGCTGATGATTTGCGAACCATCTTACTTTAATAATTCATTTTTATTCACGTTAATAAGTTTCATAATTTATGTAGCTCGTATCTCATTAAGCAGATCTTCCGACATTTAAACTAATTGCAAAAAATATTTTTGGTTTTAAAGAGGTCACTTCCTATGTCATGCCAAATATTTGCTCTGCTTATTTGGAATTATAGGAAGTGCAGTTCATGGTCAATAAATTTCAAGGGCATCAAGCTAGGGAAAACTGTTTTGCAAGAATGCTTACCCGAAGGACATCTGATGCTTTTCACTTCATGCTACATTGTTCAGATAAGACTTTCAAGTATTGCCTAAATAAGGAAGAAACCCTCAGTGAGATGAAGCTAGCCATGACACCAGAGTGACACAAGGAATTCAAATGGTGCAGGGCATAAGCTACTTTATTACTAAACCTTGCCATCTTTCTAAAAGAACAAAAAATGAGAATGACTTTTCAGGAATCTATAAAGAATGAAGATGAGGAAATAGTGACGGATGAAGAAGAGGAGGATGCAACAGTAGGTGGCTGTGATCTATTCTGTAAAGTGTGAAAATATTTATTTTATGATTTGTACTCACTTTTGGAAATGCTTTCCCCATAGGTGTTCTTGAAACCTGTCATTGAGGATAAAAACATGGAACTTGCAAGAAAATGCACAGAGATAATAAGTAATGTAAGTAAGATTTTCCATGCTAGTTTATTTCATTATATTACATTTTTACCCCTGCTGATATTTAGATATGTAAATATTGCTTCAGATATATTTGTTGCTCTAAGAAGAAATGAACGAAATTGATGCTGAAAATGTTTTATGTATTTTATTTTTATTCATCAATGAAAATTACAAATTCAGACAAACAAAATGAAAAAAATAATATAAAATGTGACAGGAATGATAGGCATGTTAGTGCATTTACACATGCCTGTTTAGGAACCTCTTTGAAATGGGGCGAGGTATGTATACTTTGAATGTACTATTCAAAGTATCTATATTATTCCCTAAAATTGTGGAATTGGACAAACCCTTTTAAATTTTCTCTTTCTCCTATCCTATATCCTATCCTATCCTATCCTATGATCATATTTATGATCAATCATTTAAAGTTGGTTTGAAATTGTGACTGTCACACTATCCTTGTGGGCTGTGTATTACAATTTGCATACTTGACAACTGGCTCACATTTACAACGTTCTTATGGTTATGTGAATTTGTGACCTTCCCAACTGAGTTCCAAAAAGTAAAGTCAGTTGGGGAAATTGGATACACTTAACAATCATGATAAAAGTGGTCATAAAATTGGGTCTGGTCACATAATGTCTTGCTTTATGATTGTACCAACATGGAAGAAATTACAATTCAGTTGTGATCATAAGTTGATAACTACCTGTAAGTGCATTCAGGAATAAGGGTGGCAAGTGATAAAATATGCATACTATGTTGTATCACAGCTATGAAAAGACAGAATTTGCAAGCGTGACATTGTAACACACCAGTGTGGCATTATTGTGGATAGAAAGTCATAATCTGAATTATAATCTTTAATCTGAATTGCAGAGCTGCTAATAGTAATAGAGGAACAGTAATGCTGACCTTTCATGATAAAAAAATGTACTAAAAGCAACTTAATGTTTCTAGCATTTACTTTCTTCCCTCCCCCTTTTAATGTTCCATTAATTTCTATGGCAATTGCTTTAAATAATTCTGTACTTTAGTGAGCCTGGTAGGATAGTGATTGTTGTTCTTGCTTTTATTGCTTATAAAGAATTGGAAGCTTGTCCGGGCTAGAATGGATAATATGAAACAAATAATCACCTTTCATGAAGAGCTTTCTGCCCATAGGCCATTGATTTTTCCAAAGCTCTTTACTCTGTTTTAATGGAACTATGTTGGATTTCAGCCAGCACAATCTAAGTGGCGATCACAAAAATGTTGAGATGTCCTTGCTTACTCTCTCTTTTTCTAGCATTGGCTCAAGCTTTGCATCTTATTCTCTGAATGAGGTACATTTAAGCCACAGGGCAAAATATGTTTCTTTAAGGTTCATCACTAAACTAGACATGAATTTAAAATCTGCCTTGATTTCCTCCCCCCACAGCACTGCAATTAATATATTGTCATTGAATAGTAATACTAATGCATTATAGCTTGAGGACAAATGTCACATTTGCAAGATCTTGCTAGTTATGTCAAAATGATGAAAGCAGTGTGGTAGCACAAGTGTCACTTCTTGTATGTGTATACACAACATGCTAATGTATATATTGAAAGGGTGAGGCTTGAGATGTAGTGTTGCAATATTATCTTTGAATTTGAACACTCTTGTCACCTGCTGCAAAGAAAACAGAAAGTTTGAGTGAAGATTTACTTCTCACATTGAAGAAAGAATGCCAGCAGTGCATATTCACTTGCATTACAGTAGTAAGCATCTAATGATTTTAAAGATGTTTCATTTGCAGTGGGAGATTAATTCATTCAATAAATATTCCATCTGTTAGTGCACTGTTGTATCTGATACATATCGTATTTTTATTCTAGATTTGTGACTTTCAGTTTGCTAATAGAGAGAATCCCATGAAGTTAGGTGTCCTCCTTTCAAGGAACACATTACAGTAATAATATGCATGATTTAATATTAGGATAATCCCCTTACAGCAATTCCACTGAAATGCTTCAGTGACACAGATAAAATGGGCATAATTATGAATACTTCACAGCTTCTGTCTATATGAGCTTTGCCATCATTTAAAATCTGTTAGCTGTTTTAAACTTATGTGGTCTTGTAGTTATGCAAATTTTTAAATATTTTTTTTAAAATTAAACATCTCTTTCATTTTAATCAGGAATTATTAATCAAGGTTATATTCCTTTTTTATTCTTTGGTCCTGTCAAAATGAAAATTACCTTTATTTTCTATTCCCTCTTTTAACCCACTTTTTTACCCTCCTTAGGTCCATTATAAAGAAGAATATGAAAAAACAAAAGGCAGGTGGACACTTGTGCCTGATACTCCACAGCTGACACATATGAAAAATATGTCTGCTGTTATTTCTGATGTAAGGCAGAACATTTGCAATCTTCCTTTATTATATTGATGGTTCTATGATTTACAAAGTAGCACTTATCACAAGAATGCAGTCCCTTTCCCTCTCTTCTCATATTTCTTTCCTTATGCCTCCTTCTGATTAAGTCCCAGCCTGTCAGGGGTCACACAGTTCATGGAATTACATTATGATACTATTTAGTCAATTTACTTTTATGACATGATGCCATCACTGAGAACAAAGTTAATACGGAATTAAAAAATTGTGTTCAGGGCATGACCTGATAAGGATTGAAAGAGTGACAGTGTTACAAAATTTAGTCATCTGTGTTTTTTTTGTTACATTTAATTTAACTTTGGTATAATGTTTTTTTAATTTAAAGTAATTTCATTTCTATTTAAGAAACAAAGTTCCCTAGCTGGATTGCACCATTGTTTAATACATTTAAAGAATAAAAATAATAAAAATGTAATTCATTTATTTTTAATTAAAAAACAAGTTTTTCAAAGAAATGATGTAGTTAATTATTATTTTGTTTTTAAGTGCATTAAAATGTTAAGCTTGAAGATCTGCTATCTGCTGATCTGAAAATTAGCTGCTGTGCAGTGCAATTTTAGTACATTCAATTGAAACTCAAACGATTGAGTTTCCCCATGATTGGCCGGGGAATTCTTGGAACTTAGAAACAGAGTGGTCAGTGCCTGGAATGCTCTACCCAACTCTGTTGTTACATCCTCAAACCCTCACAGTTTCCACTTCAAACTGTTTAGTGTGGACCTCATAGCCTTCCTAAGAGTAAATGGGGCAAGCATAAGTGCACCAACTTGCCTACTGTCCCTGTCTTACTGTCTCCATTTATTTGTATTTACTTCCTTTGCTTATGTTCATACCTATACTTGTTATCTTGTACATGGTTGACAAATAAATATTTACTTAAAAATACTTACCTAAACAGATAACTCCTTTAGTAGTGGAATGGGAATGGCAAAAGCAAACCTTCTTTTATTCTGGGTCCCAGTTAGGTAAACATCTATTTTTATATCTAATTTGCAAAAGATTTAATATGAAATGTTCTTATTGAATATCATCTTAATCTGAAAAAAATAACTGTTACTTTATTTTTTCCGCTTGCCCTATAGGCAAAGTATAAAGCAAAGGCTAAGAAAGAACTTTGTAACTCATTCTTCCAGCAAATGCCTGCTACAATTGATAGTGTGTTTGCAAAAGAAGTCATGAATCTTCAGAGCAAGGTAATTTCACAAACATACACCATACTATATTTCCTGGTGAAATAGGAAATATTTCCTTTTCTACCTTTTCTAAAAAAACACTAAACACAGCATTAATTGAAGAGAACCAAATCCAAAGGGAGAAATTAAAAATTAGGGAGAAATTAAGAAGTGCTATCTGTACCACCTTGAATTCCTGAAGGAAAAGCAGGATATATCTCTGAAATAAATAAATGGAAAGGACCTAAAAATAATATATATATATATATATATAT
>JAEANM010016755.1:0-13173 GCA_017656035.1 Myanophis thanlyinensis
AAAGCCCCCCTGGAGACGGCTGCGATATGTTCTTCTAATGACAGCCGTACATCCAGGAGGACACCCAAGTTGCGAGCTCTCTCCGTGGGGAGCAGAATTTCATTCCCCACGGCCAGCAATAATGGGAGCTGGCTAAATCTAGGTGCCGGAAAGCACAGCCACTCGGTCTGTATTACAAGAATCTAGGTAATTATTGTTTCTCAACAAAAAAAGGTTATTGAATTAGTTACTGGGCTAAGCAAGATCTTTGATGGTAATTCAAAGGTTAAAAAATTGAAAACTGAAGAAAAAGGACGTTGGTCTTACCTGATACATTCCTTCTCATTGTGGGAAGCATAGAGTCCAATGACTGGGTTGTTCCTCAGCTATGATCACATGACTGAGTTGATATAGTATAAAAGCCTTGCCTCTCTGGTAGATTGCCAGTGTTTTTGGCGAAAGGAGATAATCGATGGCTGGAGCACCTGTAACGATAACTCCTAACTCCTCCCTACAAATTTAGGTCAAAAATATTCTGTGGGCAGGTTTTGGAGTCTATGCTTCCCACAATGAGAAGGAACATATCAGGTAAGACCAATGTCCTTCTCCATTGTGGGGGTAGCATAGACTCCAATGACTGGGACCTACCAAAGCTAATTGTCCCAGGGTGGGCACAGAATTTGTGCTAAGAATCTGAGGCTAGGCGGACCTGCTTCAAGACCCTTCGGCTGAAGGCTGAATCTGCAGACAAAAAGACATCCAATTTATAGTGCTTAATGAAGGGAGAGGGAGACGACCAAGTGGTTGCCCTACAAATATCCTCTATGGTCAATTGTGTGGTCCAAGCCACTGAGGTGGCAGCACTTCTAGTCGAATGAGCTGTGATTCAACCTGGGATAGGTAAATTTTGAGACTCATAAGATTTGGCAATACAAGCTCTAATCCATCTACCTATGGCTGATGAAGGAGCCTTGGATCCTATAGAGGCCAGGTAAAAATTAACAAACAGGGCCTCTGTTCTTCGAAAGGTGGATGTGTGTTTTTTGTAAATACGAAGGGCCCTGCGAACATCCAGGGTATGCCATTTCCTCTCCTTGGGGTAGGTAGGGTTGGGGAGGGTTTGGAAGAATTAACTCCTGTGACCTGTGAAAGGGGGTATTGATCTTAGGTAAGAAGGTTGGATCTAATCTGAGGATAACACGATTGGAATGAAAAATACACAAATCCTCCCTTACTGACAAAGCCGCCAGCTCAGATATTCTCTAAGCTGAAGTAATGGTGACAAGAAAGGCCACCTTCAAAGACAGGTAATGCAACAAGGCTGTACGCAGGGGTTCAAAAGGCTCTTTTGCAAGGGCCTTCAACACCTTAGATAAACCCCAGGTGGGAAATCTATGTACCACTGGGGGACAGAGATTGGTGGCTCCCTTTAAAAAACTTTTAACCAAGGGATAATGTGACAGGGACTGTCTTTTCCCTGTGTAAAGGACTATCACTAAGGCTGCAACCTGCCTACGGAGGGTATTAGGAGAAAATCCCTTCTCCAGCCCCGTTTGCAAAAACTGAAGAATCTGGGGAATGGAAGCAGCTGTAGGAGTTATCTGTGCCCCTGTGCACCACGCTACAAAGGTCACCCAAGTGGCTTGGTAGATTCTGTTTGTTGCTGGATGCCTGGATGCCTGGATGGTGGTGATAACCCCTTCCGGAATTCAGTCCTTCAACAACGCTTGCCACTCAACCTCCAGGCGGTTAGACAGAACCAAGCTGGATCTGGGTGGAGGATGTGACCCTGGTGCAGTGACAGATGTTGAAGGGGCAGATGCCAATGCCTTGCTATGGACAGAGAGAGGTCCGAGAAGCAAGGTCTCCTTGGCCAATATGGAGTTATAAGAATCACCTCCGCCTCCTCTTCCATGATCTTCTGTATGACCGCCATTCAGATCGATCTATATGGGTACAGCTCAACCAGTCAGCCTGGATGTTTTGCATCCCTGATATGTGTTGAGTTTGAAGAGACCTGAGATATTCTTCGTCCCACTGACCTAGCTCCCAAGCCTCTGCCATGAGGTAATGGGATTAAGTGCCCCCTTGGGGATTTACATGGGCTTTTGTGAGAACATGCTGTCCCTGTACCACATTCTCACAGTGAAACAATGCTAGGATATGGCCCAGAACTCTAATAAATTGATAGGTTGTTGCTGCTCCATTACTGACCATTTGCCTTGCACCATGTCTCTCCCCATGTGGGTGTCCCATCCCAAGAGGCATCCGTGGTAATTGTCACTGAGGGTGGGGCTCGCAGGGGACAGCCCTTCTCTATGGCTCTTGACCTCTACCAATAAAGAGATTGTAAGACCCTTGCCAGGAGCTGGAGCTGGGACAGAGAATCACTTTGTCCTTGCCTTTGTGCTGGGAGTAAGAACTATTGCAGGGGGTGAGAATGTAATCTGGCCCACGGAACAATGGTTATGCAGGAAATGAACTTGCCTAATAATTGTGAAAGAGTGGCAATAGAAACTGATTGTTGCTGCTGGACCTGGGTAACAAGGTCCCTAATACCAATCCACCTGTCTTCTGAAAGAAAAACTTGACACAAGTTCGTGTCAATAATAGCTCCTAAATGTTGCAGCCTAGTAGTAGGGACAAGCTGACTTTTAGGATAGTTAATTAAAAACCCATGTTGGTCAAGGATTTATATGGTGGTCTGAATATCCTCCGAGGCAAGGGTGTAGGAATAAGCCTGGATAAGGATATCATCTAAGTAGCTGAATCCTGATGGGAATGGAGCAGAGCTAAGCTAATAAGGCCGTAAGGATCTTTGTGAAAGTCTTAGGAGCAGAAGACAGCCTGAATGGTAATGCAGCATATTGAAAATGATTACCCAGGTATGTGAATCTTAAAAATTTTCTGTGTTTGGGAAGAATTGGAATATGGAGATATTTCTCAGACAGGTCAATTGAAGCCAGGAAGTCGCCCTTCCTGACTGAGTCCAAAATAGTTTGTAATGAGTGCATTTTAAAACACCTATACACGATGTGTTGATTTAGACATTTTAGATCAAGAATTGCCCTCCATCCCCCCAAAGATTTAGGAACTAGAAATAATCTGGAATAAAACCCTGTACCCTCTGACTGGTGTGGATGGGTTCTATAGCCCTAATCTGATGTAAGTGCAATATGGCCTCCTGCATATGTGGTTGTATGACAGGATCCGAAGATACAGGGCAAGAAACGAAGGAATTGGAGGAACTGAAAAGAATTCTAGAGCTAATCCATGTCTAATTGTATTAAGGACCCACCTCTCTGAAACCGTCTCCTTCCACCGGTTGGCAAATTTCTGAAGGCAACCGCCAATGGTGGGGTCCCCTGGGGCCCTATCTGGGGCGTCTGGAGGGGCAACCTCCAGTCCCTCGAAAGGGGCATTTTGATTGAGGGAACAGTCTATACCTGTCCCTGTAGTCTTGTGTACAGTCAGGTCGCCTGGCAAAGGGTTGAGACTGGAAGGAATAAGCCTGAGAGGAGGTTGAAGAAGCAGCAGAAGAAGTTGGAGGTTAGGCTCAGAAGGGTTGTGATTTCGGGTATGGAGTGAATCTGCGGCTTGATCTTTTGACCTGAGAGGGCAGGACTTTGTGTTTGTCCTTTGTCTCTATCAACAGCAGTTCTAGGGCTGCTCCAAAAAGCTTGTCGCCTTGAAGTGGGCCAGACAACAATCACCATTTGGCCTTTGTGTCTGCTTGCCAGTTTTTTAGCCAAAGAAGCCTTCTGGTGGTAGCTGAAGCGCCCATGACTCTGGCCGCGAAATGGACCGTGTCCAAGGTGGCATCTGCAGAATACTACATGGCTGCAATAATTTTGCTGATGTCATGATGCAGCCTAGCATCACCCGGAGGAAGGCGCTCCTGAAGTTGGTGGAGCCACATCAGAATTGTCCTATTAAAAAATGTGGCTGCCGATGCCGTTCTGATGGCCCAAGCTGCGGACTGGTGGTCGTATCTGAGCATGGACTCCAACTTTTTCTCCTCCAGCTTCAGAAGCAGAGCCGGGTCCCCTGAGACCGGCATAGGAGACACTAATGACACTACAGGGTCTTTGACTAGCGGTAGTTGGAGTAACTCCATCAAGTCTTTGCCAGGAAGATAAAACTTCCGGTCATTTGAAGATGGTGATACATGTGCAGCAGCTTCAGCCATTGTTTTTGAATGCTATCTAACACCACCTGAGGAGTAGGCACTTCGTCCTTGCATGTAGGTGGTGTTGTAAACAGTGGGTTCTTTACCCGCCCTTGAGCCTGTTTTCCTTCAGCAGAAGGTGGTGGATCTTCTAGATCTGCTGTTGCCTTGGCCTTGTATAAAAGCAAGCGAAACAATGCCGGTGGAAAAAGGCCTGGCATAGCTGGAATCTCAGGAAGTGGGGACTGGTCCTCTGAGAGGGTCCCTTCTACCAGCTCACTGTCCTCTGCCTCCAAATTGGAGCCCTGATGTGATGAAGTTTGAGATTGTGTCTGCCATAAGTCCATATCCTGTAAATCATTAGGATTTTGGTCACACGGTAAGGCAGGCAGGGAACCTAACCTGCATGGGTGGCTGTGCTGCAAGGCAGCTAATCCCTGTGTAATGGCAGACATTAGTGATGATTTCAGGTCATTAACGACCTCAAAAAGCTCGATCCTGCTCTGTAAGCAGCAGTTGGAGTGAATGATGCTGGAGGCCCTTGGGGTATAGCCTGATTAGTGGAGATGCCACCATGATCTGGGGATAAAGCCACCAGTGGTGGATCCACTGAGGGCCGGAAAGGGGATGGGTCCCATTGTTCTGGGAAACCCACATTTTTCTGCTCCGCCCTTCTAAACTGGCTTTTCAATGGCTCTTTGGCACCTAGAGGCTGCCTTCTCATCAGCCTTTGAAGGCTTTTTGCCTCAAGATTTTTTCTTGGCCTTGTGTGGAATTGCCTCTTTTGCAGATCTGAGGACACTCTGTTGACTAGATGGTGAAACATCCTTGGGATCCTCCAGACTTTTGGAATTTGTGGAGGGTTGATTGGCCATATTGAAAAAAATTAAGATAATGGTCCAAAAGGGGGCAGAGCAATTTTAACAGCAATCAGAAAGACAACTATCAGTAATAGAAGGAACAGGAACTCTTTTTAAAAAAAATAATTCGAGAAACTGCCGATAAGTGGTGGCATATACTAAAAGGTATATAACTGGAAACTCCCTTTTTTGTGTGTGTAATTAAATTGTGCATTTTAAATTGTGCAAATTAAATTGTGCAAACCCAATAAAGACCAGTAAGTGGTGCTGTTGCCCTATGAAACTCTTAACTGTTTTGCTTGGAAAAAATGGGAATTAAACAATATAGAAAAATTAACTAAATTTATCACTAATTAAACTAAATAGTTGAATATGGAGCTGATCAGGCAGGGTAACGTATATTATTTTCTTTAATTGTGTGATGGAAAGTTGAAACCTGCAACAATTTACAAGTTGTCTTCAGCCAGAGTAGATTTCACACCCTTTTAAACGGTCACACTGTCAGAAAATGGTGGCTGGCGCTTGGTAACAGAGAAAAAAAAGCCATGTGGCTAAAAACAACGGAGGCAGACAACTTTGTATGCCAGATTTCACCACGTTGCTTTCCAGAATTCCTGTAAAGGGAATGCTTGCGTTTTAATGGCTTAGGCTTAAAAGCCTTGCCAGACCTTCCCATGGAGGCAGGAGCCTCTGTATGATGTGAGGCTGAGGTGAAAAACCTCGCCAAGGGAAAGCACAAAAATGGCAGTGAATGGCAGGAATATCATCAATTGATCTTGAAGATAGGAGCATCTGAGAATAAAATCTCATGTTGACAAAAAGGTCCGTGAACGCTGCCAATTTAGAAGCCCTCACTAACCGGGAAACAGGCTGTAATAAAACGGCTGCTCCGACTGCTCTTTCAAGTGGTGTGGTGGCGGGGAAGCAGGAAGGCTTGCCCCAGCAGCCTAAAAAGCCGGTGGTAGAGAACGCTCGCCCCTGAAAAGGGGGATAATTGCTCAGCAATTGTAATTATTGTGAATACGCTGTACCTAAGGTGCTCTGAGAGGAAAAAGAAAGGTGTTGAACTAAGTATAGACTCCAATGCTCGGTGCTCCAGCTTGCTGTCAGATCAGTGAACTGAGTTGAAAGTACTGGCAATTTACCAGAGAGGTGAGCCTTTTATACTAAATCGACTCAGACATGTGATCATAGCTGAGGAACAACCCAGTCATTGGAGTCTATGCTTCCCCCACAATGGAGAAGAATTATTCAACAGCATCTTTAAGATAGTTGAATATTTCAACTATACTTTTGTATGCTTTGCTACTAAATCTTCCCATATCAGGAAAAGTATCAAAACAAATAATCTGACTAGTAAAAGAAAGCTCCCTTGGCTTTGCCCTGCTGATTAGCATATGTTGTTGTTTTAATTGGCTCATCATAAGCTTGAGTTTGCATCACAAAAGCTGAAACGCAACTCTTAACATTGGGATGTTGATTGTATATTAAAAGCAACAAAGGAGCATGCACTTCCATTTTCTGATGCATGCACAAGACATTCACTTACCCACACTAGCCATACATTTGGCTAAGAATCCTCTTTGAATACAGAAACTCTATAGGACTCTATAGGGTCAATATCCATACAGAGTTACTTCGCATATTGCCTCAGTGCACAGACAGACAAGGTTTGTGTCTTAAAAGGTATGAAATAGGGTGTTGGTCTTACTTGATACGCTCCTTAGTGCACTGAGAGAGAATGCAAGGAAAGGAATGGGTTAACTATGTCTCTTAGTTCTGTAGATTGAGTGTGTCAATCTTCTTTAGACACGCCTGCTTGGTGTTCTCCAGTTCTGACGAGGTTGCAAGATTGACATTGACGTATTCGTTCACACAGGCAACTTGTTTCTTGGCTCTGGAATGGATGGCTGACAGGGTGGAATTGAATTCTCTGAGAAGGAGCGTATTAGATAAGACCAACACCTTTTCTCCAATGCGCTAGAGAGAATCCAAGGAATGGGACATACCAAAGTTGGCACGTCTTATAAGTGGGCGCTGGCCTGGTCCTGAGACTGAGAGCTGGTGTGCACTTTCTGCAAAACCTGCCTGCCAAAGGCTGCATCCTCCAATGCAAAAGTGTCTAGCCTTTAATGTTGAATAAATGGTGATTTAGAAGACCATGTCCTGCAATTTTCTTCAATTGATGCCTGCATAGTCCAAGCTGCTGTGGGGCAGCACTTCAGATTGAATGTGCTGTCACACATCATGGCAGAGCTTGAATGTCATATGCCTTCGTTATGCAAGCCCTTATCCACCTGCCAATTGGTGAATGTCACCTTGTTGCCTAGGGTGGAAAGCTGGAAGGACACAAAGACGGACTCTCTACTTGCAGCTGTTCTCTTAATGTAGATGCAGAAATCCCTCCAAACATCTAGAGTATGCCATTTCCTTTCTAGATTGCAGGTGGGTTTTGGGCAGAAATCTGATAAGATCAGCTCCTTTGCTCTGTGGAGTTAATCTTAGGGAGAAATGACAGATCTAATCTGAGTAGTTAGGCTGGAATATGCACAGGTCTTTCCTAACTGATAGTGCAGCAAGTTCTGAAATTCATCTGGCTGACGTAATTGCCACCAGAAATGTCACCTTGAAGGTGATGTATTTCAATTCAGTAGATCTCATTGGTTCAAAAGGCTCCAATGAAAGATCCTAGAGAATCCTTGGGCAAGTCCCAAGTACGGTATCTATGCTCCTTTGATGGGTCTAAGTTGTTTACATCTTTAAGAAAGCTGTGCAAGACTGGGTGTTGTGTGAGTGACTCAAGACTGCCACAAAACAATACTGAAGATAGGGCTGCTAGCTGCTTGTGCAAGGTGCTTGGTGAAAGGTCCTTGTCTAGCCCAGCTTGGAGGAATGCCAATATCTGGACAATGGTTACAGTTGGGTGAGCTGGAGATTTTGGAGCACCATTTAGAAAATATTTTCCAGGTGGAATTGTATGTACGATTCATCGAAGGCCTCTTAGAAACCTGAATGGTTGCTATCACCTAGCTAGAAAAATTGTCTAGACTCTAGAGCTAGCATCCTCTTTTCAAGTGCCTGAAGCCACTGAGGGTCTGGATGTAAGAAGTCTCCCTGATTCAGGGACATCCTGTCCAGTGGAATCCTCCAAGGCCTGGCCACCGACAGGTTGACTAAGTTGGCGAACCATGCCCTATTTGGCCCGGGAAGAGCTAACAACAGGACTTCTGTTCTCTCTGTCAATATCTTCCCGATTATCCTTGGGATAAGAGAGAGAAGGGGGAAGGCTTAAAGCAACCCCCATTGTCATGCAATGCAGAATGCATTGATTCCCTTGACTCCCTGTGTTAGGAATCTGACAACAAATCTGAGAATCTGACTGTTTGACAAACAGGTCCAGAATGGGCGTACCAAATCTGCTGGTCAGTTCCCTGAACAGATCAGGGTGTAAGTGCCACTCCAAGTGGTTGATTGTCCTTTGATTGAGCCAGTCTGTTTGAAAGTTGCTGGCCCCCGATACTGTATATGTTCCGGGTGCCAGGCTTTTTCCATGAGGGGTCTGGAGTGAATGCCCCCTTTGTGGCTGATATGCACCTTGGCAATCACATTGTCTGTAAGGACCAGAACATGAGACTTGGAGACTGGTCTTTGGAATTGCTACAGAGCCAGGTGGTCCATAGTTCCAGCCAACTGATGTTGTGTCAGGTCTGCTGGAGACCATTAACCCTGTGCCATCTGATCCTGATAGTGGGCACCCCATCCAAACAGACTGGCATCTGTGGTGACTGTGACCTGGGATGGTTCCTTGAAGAAACAACCTTCGTCCATGGCTTTAGACATCCGCTATAGGAGACCCTGAAGCACCTTTGCTGGAACTGCAACTCTGACCTTGGATTTGGCTCTGCCTACCCTTTGAAATGACAAGATGAACCACTGCAGATCTCTGGCATGCAGGCATGCCCAGGGAACTATCTGAATTCAGGAGATTATTTTGCCCAACAGTTGGGAAAGAAGTGCCAATGGTACCATATGGGCCGACTGAACCTGAATGACCATCGCCTGATACTTTCCCTGCATTCCTGCAACAAGGTGACTATGCAGGACAGGGTGTTGATATACATTCCCAAGTGCAACAGCCTGTTGGTGGAAAACAGATGGCTTTTTTCTTTGTTTATTGAAAACCTGTGTTCTAGAAGTACTCGGATAGTGTGTTCCACATCTACTGTAGCTTGAAGTTTGCAAAGAGGATTGAATAAGAATGTTGTCCAGATAATACTGGACTTGGATAGGAATGGACCTTAGGCAAGCTGACAGTGCCGCCATAATTTTTGTAAATGTTCTAGGTGCTGAAGACAGGTCAAATGGTAGTGTTCTGTATTGATAATGGTGATCTGCGTAGCAGAATCAGAGATATTTTTGGTGTTCTGGCTGAATTGGAACATGAAGGTATACTTCCGTCAGGTCTATTGATGTCAGGAAGTCATCCTCCTAAATACCCTCTAATATGGTCTGGAGCGATTGCATCTTGAATCTCTTGTACTTTAAGTGAGCAATCAGGCACTTCAGATTTAGAATCATTCTCCACTCCCCAGAGGCCTTCAGGATCACAAACAGAATGGAATAGAACCCTAGTCTCTGTTGCTACAACAGAACTGGCTGTATCAGCCTGCTTTCATTAAGATGTATTGCAGCTTCCACGAGTAATCTTTTTTCGTTTTTTGCTTGAGACAGGGCATCGAATAAAGATTCTCAGGGGAATTGAAAGAAATTCTAGCAACAGACTGAATCTCACTGTCCTTTGGATCCAGATGTCTGATGTTGTCTCCTCCCATTGGTCAGTGACAATACTGAGATGACCCCCAATAGAGGAAATTGACCAGGAGTTAGTTATTCCTCCAAAATGGGCAGCTTCTGGTACCACAAAAGGGCCTGCCTCTGTACCCTGGTCTGGTCTGTTGATGTTCCTGTCTAGGTGGATAGAATCTTTGTTGGAATTCCGATGCAACCTCTTGCACCCTGACAGAAGGACATCTGCAATAGATGCCTGGTATGTGGTTCGTTCTTCTAGCCATGGAAGGTAACACCTTCCTTTTGTCTCTCATTTTAACCACAATTGAATCCAGAGTCTTCCCCAAAAGCCTGTTCCCCCTTGAAGGGGGCTGAGGCCAGCCTCCATTTATGTTTGGGGTTTCCTGCCACTGGCAAAGCCACAGCATTCTGTAGGCAGCCACTAATTAAGCAATAACCCTGGAGGCAAACTTTGCTGAGTTCAGGCTGGCATCAGCCGAGAATTCTGCGGCAGCTATTAATTTATTGACATCCTGATGTGTACAGATGTCTTTCACTGGGATTCTCGACTGTAACTGTTGTAGCCATAGAAGAGAGGCTTGGTTGAAAAATGAGGCAGTAATGGACACTTTGATTGCCTAGGCAGATGCCTGGTAAATTTTGCGGATTTTTTAAGTTCTGACTTTCTCTCCTCTGGTTCAGTGCCTCATCCATATTGGATGCCATGAAGTTGTGAGATGCCATGGCTGCCACTGGGCCATCAACAGTGGGTGGTTGTAAGGCCATGTTGAATTCTGCCACCACATTGAAAAATCATTTATCAGTGGACCTGGGGTTTGGGTATGTTCCCGGCAATGCCCACTGTCTCTGTACCATGTCTCTGAACAGCTGGGGTGCTGGTATCTCCTCAGCACATGTGGCTAGTTCAGAGAATAACAAATCACTCAGGTCTGAGGGTCCCAAGCCGAGTCCATCACTATAGTTTCAATTCCCAAGTGAGAGGTGGGCCTTAGCCTTGTGTAACATGGGTTTGAACAAGCCTGGTTTAAAGAGACCAGGAAAAGATGGGGTGTCTGCCATAGACTCTATATCTTTCGATAACCCCATTTTCTCCTCCCCAGAGTACATTTCCTGGCTTTGCATTGAGGAAACAGGGGACTCTGATATTTGAGAGCCCTCAAACTCCTTTAGGTCCTGGATGTTAGGTAATATCCCTGCTGCTGGTCCTCCTCTGAAACCTCAGATAGTTGGTTGGAGATGCTGTAGGCCTTTGGCTAGGGCCTGAGAAATAAGCAGCTTCATTTGAGGGGAAAGATTTTTCTGTTCATCACCAGGGCGAAGGCCCACCGCAGTGGGGGTAAAAGTCACCTCGGGGGCATGTCTTTTCCTTGGAGGTTCTTCCACATTAGGCCTGATTGAGTTGAAGGAAAAATTTCCTTAACTGGCATGAGGGGCATAACATGGATCTGTGGCTGATTGCCTTCCAGCGCTCTCTGGTGATAATTCTCCCATCTGGCTGGATGCAGTGGGTAATATTATTGGCCCTGTTAGGTGAGGGCTTGAGCTAGAGGCCTCTGCCCTGGGGGCGTCCTTGTCTTTCAATTGTTTTGCAAACTCTCTGTCCAGCACCTTGTGACACCTTTTTGTGTCAGCCTCCTCAGCCCTTGTGGGCTTCTTGGAGCCAATAGTCTTTGCCTTTATTTTAGCAGCCTAGATAGGCTAGATTTGCACTTGGAAGATGCCATCTTTGTACTTGGAAGATGCCATCTTTGTACTTTGTGCCCTTGAGGATAATGTCAGTGTAGTCACACATGTTTCCTGATGTATCCTCCATCTTGCATGAGTCAGCACTGAATATAAGCAGTCTCGTATCCCTCAGGAACTCCACTGCTGTAAAATACAATATCTTCTACAATGAACAGGTAGATAAAGGGCAGACTTGCCTCACCAGATGCCCTGCTGCTGAGGCCTTTTTTTGGGAAAATCAGGAGTATGCACTGGATGACTGGGCAGTGACTTCGCTGCTGGACAGATGGCAGCTGTGCCCAATAGGAAGGGAAGCCAGCCAGTTAATTGTTTATCCTGCTGTCCAGTTCTTCTTGTGAGTGTGGTGACTATGTCCACTAGGTGGGGGGACTGCCTCCCCACTCACTATATTAAGGCTGCTGTGACTGATGAATCAAATTGGGCTAGCTTGTAAAATGGCCTCTAAAATGTCTGTCTCTGATGGATTGGAAGAATCAGGCCACAAGCACACTGTTCCAATTTTTGCTGGCTGTGCCCAGGAAATCAGGGGCTAGACTGCCTGGCTTCCAGCCCAGTTGTACTGGAATCTTCAGTGCTTTTAAGGCTGTGCCCTATATGAGAGTGAGCCTCTTTAGCTGAGTGTTTGTCACCTTCACTGTGTTCAAAATGGGGGCCACACTCCTTAGATGTGTCCAAAATGGCACTGGGTCTGGAATCCAGGAGGAATTGGGCTGTGCCCAAGGGTTGGGGCTACCTACCGGTCATTTAGCTTGATATGCTAAAACTATGCCCAGTGCTAATTAATTCCAAAATTGCTGCCCTCCCCTACGGGGCAGAAAACTGCCTGCTGGCTAGCTCAGCAGCTAGTGAAAGCATTATAAAAATGGCTGCCGCCATTTACGGGGTGGGAAACAGCCTAGTGGCTAGCCCAACAGTATTAGAGGCTGTGCCCAATGAAACAGGGAGCCTTTCTGCCGGTTAACTTAGAGTGCACCAAATTCTGCAGTGTCCAATGAACAGGGCAATGCTTGCCTTTTGAAATGAAGCTTGGAAAATGGCTGCTGTCCTTTTGGGACAGGAAACAGCCTCAAAATTGAAATAATAAACCAAGAAGATGGCTGGCATACAAATTAAAATAGGAAAAGGAAAAAGAAAAAAAGAAACAGAAAAGAAATAGATAAAAAGTCTGATGGATGAGAAAGGTACGTTACAGTATCAAAATTATAACAAAAAGAAAATAATTCAGAATTATTATGGAAATCTGTACGACCAAGAGGAATTATCAGAAGATAAAATAAAATAATACCTGGAAGAAACCAGGCTGCCTAAAGTGCCTGAAGCAATAAGACCTATATTAAAACGAAAGGATAACAATGTTTTAATTAACAGGCGTTTAAGAGGCAGAATAAAACACCAAGACCAAATGGCCTACCAGCAGAGTTTTATACATGTTACCCTGGGACCGTCAATTCTGAAAGTCTATAATGAAGTTTTGCTAGAAGCAAAGATACCAAAATCTTGGCTGGAAGCTGTTCTGTTCCCTTATAAGGAGTGACAGGAGACAGTAAGTCTGGCTGCTGGCTTTTCAGAGAGCGGGAAAATCCTGCTCTCTGATTGGCTGAGGCGCGCCAT
>JAEANM010016756.1:0-13173 GCA_017656035.1 Myanophis thanlyinensis
GGGGCGCTCCGCTTTCCTGGATGTCACTGTTGGCGTCCTTCCTTTGCCAGCCTTGACTGCCCCCTCCCCTGCCCCCCCGCCTCCCACCCCCTGCTCCCCGCCACCGCCCCCCCATGCTCCCCCACCGCTGCTCTCATCCTCTTTTTTGGAAATGAAAATATGGTCACCCTAGCTGAATCAGAGCTTGTAATAAAAAGTCTGTCACCTGCAGAAAAGTTTGTTTCATATTTCACTAGACATGGTCATCAAATCAGATGTGAATTTGTCTGGAGCAAAATCTGGTAGCAATCATATCTTCAGGAAGAAAACAGAATGATTGTGTTCAGATTTGAATTACAACTATTTTATTTGGTCTGCAAAAATCTAATGACTATGAGATACAGTTTATATATTTTGTTGCTGCCCTATAGTAGTCCTCCATATTTTTGCATCTCAAATAGGAAAGCCTTCATTTTATATCTGTTACATAGAAAAAGATATTTTATGAGACTAGTGCTATAAAACAGGCCTACTTATTTGTAATCCAACAAAGCAAAAATAACTGCTAGCTATCAGTGATGGCCTGACATAGTTTCTGCTTTTATCATTCTGCTAGGGGCGACTTCAATATATCAAGAGATAATAAGTGATTTCATTCCATTTTTATTGTCCTCACTTTTACATATAAGCCATATGCATTCAGTTCAGTTTGTGATTATAACCTGTAATATTATTCCCCCTCCCCAAAATACTGTATCATATTTATAATTTTATGTCACATTGTCACACATTTTATAAAACAAATTGTAATTTCTCCATTCAGGAATAGTGTTAGCTGCCAGGGCAGCAGTAATCAAATGCTCATTGTCTTGTTTTCCTTTATGTTGCATGTTTTGTCCAGGGAATTTAAAATAGTGTGATAACTATTAAGTTATTCTTACAACAATGTTCTGAAGAGCATTTACACTGAGAGAGAATGACTGGCAGAAGGATACTCAATGGCTGCTGGTCAGACTGACACATTATACTTGATGCATAGATTGCACTTTGTGCAATTATACCTAATGAGTAACTGAATTAGAATCAGTATAGATCAACGCTGTATTATGGAAAGAGGGGATATGGTTGTGGGGAAACTGAAAGTAGTTGACTAGTGCTGTGTAAACTGCCTCATGCTTCCGAATAAAATGTGGTATATAAATGTAAGAAAGACAGAAAAGGGGGGGGGATTAATATGGGTACCTATTGGCTGTGTGTTTGATCTTGAATTGCTTTGGATCTCATGAATCCAAAATCGGAATGCAAAGTAGTGCTTTAGGATAAACCATTCTTTAACCAAACCTGGGAGATAGGTTGTCCATGGTGCCCTTCAGCAAACTGGGATTAGAATCTTTAAACCACTTCATTTGCAAATATCTCTGAATCGAGCTGATGGGTGCCAAGGTTCACCAAGATTAAATCTTGCAATCTATTTTAGTGCCAGAGCTCAGTTCTGGAATAGAGAAAATAATATCAGAGAAGAGATCATTTCCCTGTAGA
Source organism: Myanophis thanlyinensis (assembly GCA_017656035.1). Classification (NCBI taxonomy): domain Eukaryota; kingdom Metazoa; phylum Chordata; class Lepidosauria; order Squamata; family Homalopsidae; genus Myanophis; species Myanophis thanlyinensis. Next base: position 1,519 of record JAEANM010016756.1, read on the forward strand.
TGTTGCCTGCTTTTACATTTTGCTCTCAGCTGAATAACTGCAACCAATCCACATGCATTTGCAAATAGGAGCCTTAGGCTACAAGAAGCCTTGAACTCCAACAACGCTTTTTTTTGAAAATCAAGCATCAACTCATACATACATATTTAAGGTGTTTTTGTTCTATTTCCAAATGGAGAGTACTTTCTGAAACAGAGTTTTCTGTATATTGAAGTAATTGCCAGCACATGTATGATGGCTCTAGGAGATGAGTTCTTTGTGCTGTTTTGTGATCAACAACATATTATTGAGAAGCTAACCAAAGTAATAAATTACATTTTACTGGTATATGATTTTCTCCTCCAACTAAAATGCATTATTTATGTTCATTTACAGATAATTTAAAATGCAAACACTTTTTTTACATTTTGTTTAACTACTTCTGCATCAGAAGGTTATGCTTTATAAAAAAACATATTATCACAAAACAGATCTAAAAATATATCTTGTTCTACTCATGACTCCTATGGAATGACACTTAGACCAACCAGTCAATGGAGGATACTGATCTGTCAAATCAGAAGATGTCATGTTTATTAAGAAATTCATGAAGTGTCTTAATTTTGAAATCTTCTTTACTGAAGGACTTACACATTGTTAAAATATTTATTTCAATCATCACATCCATGTATTAACAATATATTTGTAAATCTTAAAACATGAGTTGCTTCTTCTGGAATAACTTCAGTTTCAAGCCTTTAGGCTATCCACACTAGCAATTTATAGTATCATCCAGCTGCCAATGTGGTGTTATATCACTGATGGAGACAGGCCTTATATAACCACAGTGATGACTGGCTGATACTATAAATCTCAAGTGTGAATAGGTTCAGCTTAGAGATTGTTTACAAAAGTCTATTCCAAGAGATCCAGTGGGCTTCAACTGTCTTTCTGTTTAAACAAATTAGAATATTACTCATTTTTGCCATGACATAATGTTAATTGACAATGCCCATTACCTTATTAAACTAAACACATCTAACAGTAGAAGATTGGCTGAGTTGTAGGAGCTGACAGCAAGCACATAAAATATTTGTAAGAAACTACAAGCCTAATGCAGATAAACACTAAATAAGAAACAGCTTGGTTATATGATCTGGTCAGCAAACAATGAAAATTTCAGTATAAGTAAAGGGATAAGATTGCAAAATGTTTAGAAAACTGCTTTTGCTTACAATTTAGTTTCACATTGTTGTTGTTCCACTAACTTTCATTTGGAGAATGAAGCGATGCAGTTTAGTTTCCTATGTCCCTCGTTCACTCAATAAAGATCCAACTAGCTCCACATTCCTTATGATTTACACTTTCATTGCAGTATAGCTTGGATCTTTAATATGAAGAAAGCAGAGAACCTCCTATGAAAGAACACAGGAAAATATACACTTAATAAAGAGGAAAATTATGCTTAATAGTTTCTAAATAGATTTCATGTTTCTGGTATTTTTTATTCTGACTGATTTAATGTATTTCCCAGGAACTTTCTGCTTCACCTTTGGCTAGATCAGTTGCTTATATCCCGATCTCTTGCTTGTTAAGGCCCATAGTTCTATACTAGTCTGGCTCCTGTGGCTGTTTCTGCCATATATCTGCCTATGCACTAAGTAGATGGGAGACAGAAGGAAGAACCACAGACTGGATAAGCATCATGCAAAAGGTATCATGGCCCACATAAGCAAAATGATGTGGGAAGCACCTCAGGAGAGGCCCTTCCTAGTTTTCCAGACCACAATAATGGTGACCTTTGTTAGGCTTCTTGGGGATTTTTATTTTTGGCAAAAGTATGTATTCTGCTCCCATATTTAAAAACAACAAATTGTTAACAAAATCTTTGGTCCATATAGAAAAGATGTTACAGATGTTACATTTATGTAACATAGATGTTACATTTATGACTAGATGACTAGATTACATTTATGACTAGATTTACATGTCCAATAGTAAATGAGATGATTCAGCTCAAACTTTATCAAACTCATGTAACTATTTAAGTGCTTATTTCTTTATATAGCCTCCACCTCCAGCCTTGACTCAATGCCTAATTTATAGGGGAAGTAGTAATTTATTGATTGTATATATATGGTACATACCAGAAAATTAAATATTCAATTCTTTGGCACTTCAAATAAAATACAGTAAAGCTCAGGTAGTTGTTTAATGGTAAGAAAATTCCCTCTGTATAATTATATATTTTTGTCCATATAGCCTAGAAATGAAGGTTGGATTGATAAAAGAACAATGCCAGAGAGATTAGTTATTACTTAAGTTCATTTGAACCAGCCTCATTTTCAACTGACTGCTAGACAATTGCTTATATCTCAACCTATATAACCTATAACATTAGCCTATAGTGCTTTATGGTTGTTCCTCTAATCTCTTTGATCTCCTCAGTCCAGTTTTTCTGATATCTCCCCTTTTTCCATTTCTTTCAACCCTACCAAGAATATTTTTCCAAGCTCATCCATTTACGGTATATCACATGCTCCAAGTATGTGAATTCCTGCTTCCTTATCATCGCAATGGAAGAGTCAGCATCCATTTGGACTTGGGCAGCTTGATTAAATCTTGTAGCCCATAGCCCTCCTAGGAATTATTTCCAAATCCATAATTCTGCCCCTCTTTCTCAGTAGCCAATTGTCACAGCTATTCATCACTACTTGAAAGAGGAGGTCTGACTGCTCTGAACTTTGTTGCCCTTGAGATGTCCTTATCCTTCAAGATCTTGCTAAAGATGGACATGGAAATGCTCTAGCACAAATTAATCACTGTTTAAGAGAGTACCTGTCTGATTATTCAACAGCATTGAATTGTATTGTCAAGAGTGCTTACACATCAGTGGGGATAAAATGGGTTAACTAGAATTATAACCAAATAAAAAATAGGGAAATCAACTAAGCAAATAGATAATAATATGAAAATGTATTGAATAGCTATATAACACAGAACAATATAAAATGCTTTACTGCTGCATATAAAGAAGTCACTGGGATATTGATGTGAATCATGGAGTTCAAGTTCTTTTATGATCAATTTGCTCGCTCTCCTTAGCATTTCTTGGAATACAATACAGATCAGAAAATAGTGATGTTAGTAATGACTCATTAGTGATAGTAATCTGAAAATGTCCTAGGTTTTCAGATACAGTTCTTATCTCAAAACCTGCATATTATTTTTATATACACACAGAAACCAAATAGTTATAGAAAACTGCATAAAAACATCCTTATATGCATGAAATGCTTGTTTAAACAGCATCAATCAATTTATACTGAGGAATGCAAATAGACCAGATAGTAAGTTTTCTATATATTTTCTTCCTAGATAAGCAGGACAATATAATTATACTGTGTGGAATATTTCCAGGAGATATTTAATGATTTAGCTAAGGAATAGCTTGGTTACACAGAAGCAAATGAAGCTTTAAGAAGTAGCCACTCATGAAACTAGCAAAAGCCTATTAAATTTTTCAACTAATTAACTACATGCCATTACCAACTTATTATTTTTGAAGAAATAAACACACTATTTTATTAGCTGAACAAAAATTACAGAACATTAAACATAATTAAATTCTTGGACATTTACTGCATATAAGCTTACTGATTTTTTAATAATGAATGTCTTGATTGCCTTTAAAGAATAAAGAAAATTAGTATTGGATTGCATGGTTGATCCTTTCTACTGAGGCTACAATTGGATGTGGTTTATCCCCTATTGGATGGATGGACCCTTTCCAGTCTTTGACTGAATATCAATTTTAAGCAGGAGGAACTGAAAGTAGTTACCTAGTGGTGCTCTGTGTCCAATTTTGAAATAATAGATTTGAAACAGAACTGAGTATACAGCACAGCTCATGGGCAGAATTGGGCTTTTAGCAGCAGTTAATATTTTGTTTAATCTGAAGAACCTTCAGTTAAAAATAACAGGAAACAGCTGAACATTTTGACATGAGCTTTTGAACAGCTACAAGTACTGGCACTAAGAACTGTCAATATTAAACCAGATAGGCAACTAGTTTAACTTGACTGAGAGCAGCTTGCATAAAATTCTCTTCTCACCTCTGTAAGTGGTCTCTGTCTTCTTCGATTTCAGCTTCTCTACCAGAGGTTTTGGAGTTTGAGGGTTCTGCATAGCATGTTAACTGTTCCTAACACTATACTCTTGTGTATAGATAGTTCTATTATCGTTCCTGGGGTCTGTTGGAATCACTCTTCCAGCTTAGAAATCACAGCCCTGAGTGCTCCTACCACTACTTTCAACATTGTCTTTAGTTCCTCTTTTAGGCCCTGGTACTTTTCCAGCTTCTCATACTCCTTGATGTTGCTGTCACTTGGCACAGCTACATCTATCATCACCACTATTTTCCGTTTCTTGTCTACTACCACAAATGTCTGGTTGGCAATCAGTACCTGCCTGTACCTCTGGACATGGAAGTCCCATGGGATCTTAGCACTGTTATTCTTCACAACTTTATGTGGAATCTTTCATCTGAACTTAGGAGTCCATATGCTGTACAGATGTTCCTCTAAATGCCACCCACTTGGTTGTGTTGTTCAGCGTGTGCTATTCCTGCCTGCATCTTACAACCTGCCACTCTGTGTTGGCCTCTCTCTGGGGGTCTTTCTCATACCCCTTGAGTCCTATCTAGGAATCCTGCTTCTATGGATCTGGTGCTTCATGCCTGCTTTTGTGCTACTATCAGTGCCTCAGTGCTGTCTTTTTGTTCAATCCTTTCCAACCACTGGAAAGATTTCCCAATGACTGCCACCTCAGCTAACTGTCAATAACAGATAATCTGTCAATGATAAACAATACAGATATCTTTGTCTCTTATGATTTATGTTGATTGCTTTTATTAATCTATGATTTATGTTGATTGCTTATTTAGTATTCATTACTATTAAGTGTTGTATCTTATGATTTATGATGATTGTATTTTATGATTATGATCATGATTTATCACTTCTTGCTTGTATATTCACTGAGAGACAAATTCTTTGTGTGTCCAATCATACTTGGCCAATTAAGAATTCTATTCTACTCTACTCTACTCTACTCTAATCTACTCTACTCTACTCTACTCTACTCTACTCTACACTACACTACACTACACTACGCTACGCTATGCTGTGCCATGCTATGCCATACCATACCATGCCACCCCCACTCTAACTCAGTTTATTGATGTATTCCTGGATGTTCTGGGTATCATCCAGGACAATGGTTTGATATTCACCAAACCCAAACTATCCTCTTTCTGACTGTTGTACAGTTTCTGAGTGTTAGACTTCGAGCAGAAATCTCCATGTATTGTGAGGAGTTTCCAAGTCTTCACACTGACTGCTTCCATGCCCTGCTTTGGCCAGTTTACTATAATGGCAGGATATTTGATGACTGGCATGGCATACATGGCATGGACCTTGTTCTTTCTATTGAGCTGGATCTTCAGGACCTCTCTAATCCTTTGGTGGTGTTTGAATGTTACTGTCTTCCTTGCTTTCTCATCATGTTGCATGTGACTGTGGGATACCAAGGTACTTGTAGCCAGTTTATATGTCTGCTAGATGGCAGAGAGGTTCCATCTCATCAGTTTCAACTATGTTTCCTCTCTTGATTACTATTGGCCACACTTCTCCAGTACCAATGACATCTCTATGCCCTTCACTGGCACTCAGAACTGACAATTAGATCAGATGGGCAAATTGTTTAACTTGATTGAAAGCAGATTTATTTATTTGTATTAGTAACAGTAGTTAGACTTATATACTGCTTCATAGTACTTTAAAGCCCTAAGTGGTTTACAGAGTCAGCATATTTTCCCCAACAATTTGGGTCCTCATTTTACCAACTTCAGAAGGATGGAAGGCTGAGTCAACATTGAGCCAGTGAGGACCGAACTGCTGGCAGTAGGTAGAGTTAGCCTGCAATATTGCATTCTATCCACTGGGCCACCATGGCTTCCTATGTTGGGAATTATACATCATAGTACAGTATTCTCCACTGATTTGACATTTTAATTTTCAATCTCACTGTTAACTATGTGAAAACCTTTGCTTGCCATGGGTTATTTGGGTGGTGTAATCCTTCAATAGCCCTGAAACTATGATCCAGCTGAAACTATAAGCTGTTCTTTGCTGAGTTTGAGTGCCACACAAAGCGACAATTTGCCGCTAAACAGAAAAAGAAAGGAAAATCATAGCCCAGGAGTACACAACTGCTATGTGTAACTCCAACCAGATTTTAATGTAGTGTCCTTCCAGATGGTGCTGAAACATGACTTGCAGCAACTCCAGCCCTCACTGCTTTTGATATGGAATGCTGGAAGGTGTCAGAAGGTGTAGTTCAATCTGGAGGGCCACAGGTTCTTCATTCTGAACCAATTCTCTGAATTGGCATCTTACAACATCATATGGCTTTGGTTTGTTTTCCTTTCTTCTAGGAGAAGAAGAAAATATATTTTTTTACAACGGGATAGTCACCACTTAGGGAAAGAGCACAGATATATTCAGATACACCCAGCTCAGCACCAACAATTTCTTACTAAAAGGATCTTGAATGAGTAAATTGGAAGATGACTCTGTAGAGAAAGCCACTGATTGTTGTAGAAGATAGTGTTGGATTAATTGACTGAATTTAGTTAATTGCTCTATAAAGCAACTTTACAAAGTGAAGATGACTCATTTCTCATTTGTGTGTCTTTATTCCAACCCAATCAGTGTTGGGTTGGAATACAAGAAGTATTATGGATCATCTTTGAGAATAGCAAATACTGTGTCTTTTACTAGTTAGATAATTAATTATTTATTATGGACACTGACCAAAATTCTGCAAATTAATAAAGTAAACATATAGCTTCTGTTTCAAGATAAAGTATTTTAAAGGATATAATTAATGTGATTAAAGTGTGTTAGGTTTTACAAATAGTGTAATGAAGTTTTATTACATCAAGGAAATGGAATCATACTGGCCTGACAGGCACAGTTATATTTAAAATAAGTCAGAACTGTTTTGGTTCTACATCAGTAGGGAGCTACAAAATTGGCCCTTGTAGCCCTGTAAGGAGGTGCAGTGTAACAGAACATAGGCTATAGATTCAATGACCCTTTTCTACAATGGAAAAATCTGAGCAATGTAAGGGACTCTATTTGCCCTTAAGAACTGCTGCTAAGAGGGCATTAACACTTGCAAATGTTATGCTCTTTAATGTTTGGAAATACTGATTAGATTTAAATATCTGGGCAGGCTGAAAAAGAGGCTCAACATGTTTTTGTGGGTAGATTGATTCCATCTTCCTTCCAAGTCACTACTGCATTGCTTGAGTGCAGTAGTTGCACGGAAATGTGAAAAGCTATGCCCAAGTATTTAAAGATTTTAACTTGCTCTTCTGTTTGACTCTTTGACTACTAGGCATGACCTCTAGGTTGCCTGCAAAACTTAGCTTCAATGTAATTGATATTCATATAAAGGGCATAACCTTTTATCAAAATCTCCTCTTCTGACAATCCATAGTTACAGTTTTCTATGTAGCTTTCTAAATAATTGCTATAATCAAATAACCTAAATCTTCTAAAAACAATAACAGCTAGGAAGACTTGACAACTTTCAGAGACTCTGTCATGCTGAAAATCTGATGCAAGACTCTGTGGATGAAGTTGGACTCTCTGGAGCAGTTAGATTTGATACTGTGATACCATCTTCCCTGCTGCATAGCATCCATACCCAAGCTGGTGGAGCCATGTAAAATATACTCCTTAAGAATTGAGATTGCACCCTTTCCAGAAAGTCCAAGGCATGGGTGTCAAACTTGTGATGCCATATTGCAATTTTTCTCCCTTTGCTAAACCAGGGGTGGGTGTGGCCAGGGTATGATGCATTCAGCCTGTGAGCCATGAGTTTGACACCCCTGGTCCAAGAAGTGATATGGTGCCAAAATAAAGGTTGTGGATATACCTTAGCCAAATAGGACTAATTTAGCATTACTGAAATAATGTACCCTCTGGCAAGGTGAACAGTTTATGTTGCTGCTGCTGATTTTTGCACATTTTGGACTACATAATTTTGATGCAGCCTGAGTTTGCTAGAAATGTGAAAAGCTATGCCCAAGTATTTAAAGATTTTAACTTGCTCTTCTGTTTGACTCTTTGACTACTAGGCATGTCCTTTAGGTTGCCTGCAAAACTTAGCTTAAAATGTAATTGATTTCATATACTTCCTCTGAATAATAAGTGGTTAAGCACTAGAACATGTTTTAATTCACTTGATGCTTGCAATAGGAGTTCTGCATCATTTGGATATAGTAAGTAATATGCTTATTGGCTAATTTTGGGCACTGATGCTCTGAATTATTTATTTTGATCAGAAGATAATTGGTGTATAAAATGGACAGGGGAAACAAATGCATCCCTACCTTATTCTCCCTTAACCTTTGTTCTTTACTATAATGATACAACAGTGAACCTTTATTTTAGAGTGTTAATGGAATACCTATATTAGTAGAAGCAACCATCTATCTGTTGCAGAGGTGTCAAACTTGTGGCATCACATCATCCTATGACATATCACAACTTTTTCCCCTTTGCTAAACTAGAAGTCATTGTGACCACCACATGATGCATCCAGCCCAAGGGCTGTGGAGTTTGACACCCCTGATCTATTGTGTTATTTTTGAATTTCTCTCAGAGCTTTGTCCTGAAGATAAAGTTGATCTGACACCAATAAATGCAGTGGTAGCAGTTATTGAATAAATTGTGGTCACTCTGCAAGATGCAATTTCTGGCCCTACCTTTAGCATTGTAGAGAAAATGAATTATAATTTTGATTATAATTCAAATATTACCTATTTCAGCTGGTGTATCCATTTAACAAAGACTAGCCTTATATTTTATTCCTTGTTAACACTAGGATTTAATTTCACATGCTAAAATATTACTAAGATGCCAGAAATACAATAGCTATCTATGTAGAAATTTTATGTATGCCTTGAGATTACAATATTGCCTTTTCCTATATTTGCTTTCTGACCTTCCAATACAGAATTTTTGTGCATTATCAAAGCTCACACACCCATTGACAAACCCACAGAACCAAGATCACTAGTTTAATAGCTTTCATTGCAAATAAGCACAGTATGCTTTTCTCTTTTTGGAAAGCAACTGGCAATTTTACTTTTAACATCCAAAACACAGGAAATTAAAACTAACAAAAACTGACAAAAGGAAATGTGTTACTTTTCCAAAGTAACACAAAATACTTCTATTTTAATATAGAAGTGCCCTTTATTTATGAATAATTCAAATGTATAGTCATTCTGTTAGAAGATTTTCCAGAAAATTACTATTTCTCTTTTTTCTATACCTATAGGGCTTCATTTTTCAGTGCAATGCTTTGACATTATAGCAGTCTGAATTATTGCAAAGTTGTGCCAAATCTTGGAGCATTTTTGCATTGTTAATCGATATTAACTAGCAAGAGAGCTATAAAAATTTTTAGCACAGCAAGATTCAGGAAAAGATGTAGGAAAACAGTAAATAAACTTTACACATGGTTACATATACTACTTAACATTAGACCCTATTCAGGTTCAAGAACTTTAATCACTTTCTAAGTGTGTAATTAGTTCATTCAGGGTCATTAAAAAGCATATCAAACATATATATCTATTATACACAAAATTAATGCCTCAAAATGCATGAGTACAGGAGTAATAAACATTTTTAAAATTCTTGCTAGCCTGTTTCTTTCTTCTACACCTACTTTTAACATGAGAACTGTAATAGCACAACAGTTATAACTCTTCGTGATATAGAGAATGTTGTTGATTGAAAACACAAAGGATTTTCTTTTATTTGTTTTGTCCCTGTGTTTCTATTTTTTTCTATGATTCTTTTCCAAAGTTCAGTAGTGCACGATTTTATCATTTTTCCAGTCAACTGAAGTACAAGGGCTTCACTTCTAGTTCTCCAACCACACACAGAGTTATAATGGAACATTTCTCCTTGTAGAGTGAAGCCTGAGACTAAGTTTCAAATCATGTCGTTTGAAATCTGTGGGGTTTAGAGATGTTTATTGTAAATCAACGATACCAGCTCTCAAATAAATATCTGTCTATACTCAGATCACCATCTATTTTCAGTTGTAACATCTATATGACAATATTTTTCTCATTTAAGCCAATAGAAATATATGCATTTGATCAATGCATAACTTGTTTGTTATTCTTTTATGACAATGTGCTCTTATAATCAAGATAGGTGTGATAATAAATGACCTTTTTTTGGAAATTCATTTATCCTCACATTATTGTCATTATGCCAGGTTTTTAGTGAAGCCCTAAAAGCATTGATTTATATTCATGTAGATCATGATTCATATTCAGTTCAACACAGAAAGGTCAGGAGTAGAAACTAGCAGGTTTATAAAATGGGGACAGACACAGACAGTGAAAGCTTTCACAAGTTCACTGTGCTGCCAATGTTGTTTGCCTTTCAGCAAGATTTAGAAGAAGGCATGCAGTAGAATTAGTAGTACTGATAGTACTACTAGTACTAGTAGTACTTTTGCTCTGTAAAGATCATTATATTTTTAATTGGATTTGATAGTATTTATAGTAGATTGTGAGAAAAGCTTTGCACCAGCTTATGATGGAAGTGGATATTCTAAGTTTTAAGGACTGATTTTAAGACCTATGCATAGTTCCTTTTTGTAGACTTCAGCTTGGCATTCAATACAATCATTCCAGAAACTCTTCACTCTAAACCAGGAGTGTCAAACTTGTATCATCATGAGAGCATAACATGACATATAAGGACTTTCCCCCCTTTTTGCTAAATCAGGCAGGGGTGGGGCCAGCACATGATGGGCCATGTGTTTGACAACCCTGCTCTAAACTGATTCAGCTAGTTGTTCCTGCCCATATTTGTTGGTGGATTACTAGCTTTTTGACAGACAGGAAGCAATTGGTGAACCTAGGGAAAATTACATTGAGCACTGGGACAATTAGCACAGGCAGCCCTCAAGGCTATTTGCTCTCTACATTGCTTTTCTGTTTATATACCAGTGACTGCATCTCTAAGAATCCTTCTGTTAAAGTACTGAAGTTTGCAAATGATACAACTGTCATTGGTCTCATTCGAGATGGTGATGAATCTGCATATAAATGGGAGGTTGAACATCTGGCTCTGTGATGCAGGCAGAACAATCTGGAGACAATCTTTAACATGCTTAAAACTATAGAAATGAAAATGGATTTTAGAGGATCCCTCCTATTCTACCACCTCTTCCTGTATTCGACAACACAGTATCATGAGTAGAATTCTTCAGGTTTTATAATTCTTGAGGTTCTATAATTTCCCAGAATTTGAAACGGAGGCCTAAAATTAGAACCATCATCAAAAAGGCACAACAAAGAATGTTTTTCCTTGTCAGCTTAGGAACTTGACTGGCCCAGGAGCTGTTGATACAGGATGCCAAGTTTGCAAAGGATGCCAAGATGGTGCCGCTGAGACAGGCAGCCGTCGCAGCCGCTCTGACCCTAATCCTATACATACCCCTTTAGATACCCCTGGAACCCCTAAAACCCCTAAAAACCAACCACAAACCATTTCTGACCCGGCTCTGAAC